>PPHD01001524.1:19071-42327 GCA_002909625.1 Bambusicola thoracicus | reverse complement strand
TTTAGCTTTTATTTTTTAAATAACAATCAGTTGTCCTGCAGTTCCTTCCTTCTTGCCTTGGCATGAAAATCCATTATCAGGAGCAGTTTATCCCATCAGAGCCACTGAAGGAGCGGGCCTGGCCAACTTACCTGTTCTGTCTGATCTGGGTAGTTATTGGTGTATCAGTGCTTCCCTAGAACCAGTGTAGTCTCTACATAGACCTGGACTCAAATCTGTTCTTTTTACCTGAGGCTTTTTGACCACTCCTATAGTACAAATCTTCATTATTAAATGCCCAGATGCACATTTTGCTGTTTCCCTTGTCATTTTTGTCTCATTAGCAGTCTTATTTCTCCAGGCTTTTGGAGAATAGAATACCTAATTGTTCACGTTCAGCACTGGATTTAAAGTTGTGGATCTCTGCCTAAGAAGCTTTCTGAGCAGTTTCCAAGAGAGCTAGGAGTATCACCCTGAAACATGGCTGATAGCAATTAAGAAGAAAAAGCTTTCCTCTGATTTGTAACTGATCCATCTAGGTTGTTTTCACTTAAAAAATGAAATGAAATAAAATAAACCCACCACCACCACAACAACAACAAAAACCACACTTATTGACACGAAACCACTTTCAAAGGGATAGGAAAAATAAACAATACTGACTTACTTTGAACTAAGATTCAACTTCAAAGGCTCAAGGAACTTCTTACAGTATCGAAATGTCATTTTCCTCATGACATAGGAGCTGTTGTCTCCAGCATTGCAGAAGACTGCCATTCTTATACCCCCAAAGGTATACTAATCAATTCTTAAAGAGTCTTGCATCATCCGTGTTTTAGATGTCTGAACTACAGAGTGATCTTTGTAGCAGATACATCTGAAAAAGCAGTATTCACAATACTTATGCATAATTTACTGTGTAATTCTTCACACTTATCTAGCGCCTTTCAGCCCAGGATTATAAAGCTCTTTGCAAATATTAATTAATTTACCCTCCCAATGCTGCTGATAAAACATAAAATATGTTAGTATTCCTTAAGAGAGGCAATGGTGAAGTGAACTCCACTTTAAGCAACTCACCATTGCTTTACATCTCTATTTTTTTCATAAGCAAAATGGAGATAAAATAATAAAGTAACTCAGAAGAATGTTGTATTAAGAATCTTTTTTTTTTTTTTTTTTTTTTTTAGTTTTTGATTGAAGTCAGAATGCAAAATATTATTTTTCTTGTTGATAAACAGGGGCATAAATTTGTGAAGGCCCAAACTCTTGTACTCAGTTTAATGCACAGTGAAATAAGCAGGAGGTGGAATCGTAACCCCTTTGAGCATATAGGACAAAGACCCAACAGTTCAAAAAGGAGTATATCAATGCTTTCCAGCCCCATATTGCTTACAGAAGGAATTAAAGGATCTCACTCCTCTGTTGATTGTTGTTGTTTAATCTATGCATACCTTGCCCATTTTTCTTTTGCCCTTTGACTATTGTCCGCTTTGGAAATCAAGGAAGTGACATTAAAACTGTCCATTCTCTGAGTTTCTGAAAGCTTTTTGACACTTAATCAGGTCCTGCTGTTTCCAGCTCCCTTTATTATGATAATGTGTTATACCAAATTGAAGATGGCAAGAAGAAAATTACTTGGATTGTGTCTTAACACATTAAACAGAGGTCTGCTCTCACTGAAGCCCATAGCAACACTGTCATTATTTGCTTAATGCTGATGGTGTATTCTCAGCCATGCCATACAGTCAGCCTTCGCGGATTTCCCAAAACATGTTACTTCTGATAGATTCTACCCTGATGCAAAATGGACTTCAAATCACATGCTAGAAATAGGACTTGTGGTCATCTGGGGCTTTCACCTTCTTTTGCTTATACTCACTGTATTGAGTCCTACAACTCTGTTATGCACGACTTCTCTGAAATCCAGGGGGAAAGACATGCAGTTATGACATCTGTGTAGGCATGCCATGCTCTCCTTACATGAACTCATTCAGGTACAAATGATAATAGAGCTTGAGACTGCAAAGGGATGCATTACATGCCTGGGGCAAATACAGAAGTGGACAGAAAAATGGCTATTCTGCTGTTGGTATCTGAACTAGCTCCGGTGGAGCTAAACTCAGATTTGAATTGCTGAATTCTCTGATGTGTCATGACACAAGGGGTCTCCAAACTAGAGCAAACATGTACGACATGTGGGTCGGACCATGGGAGTGGAAGTTTCTTTCTAGATGTTCTTCAGGGTCTTTCTGGCTTCAGCACTAGTGGCTGTACTTCATGGAGCCTTCTAGATAGCATTTGTGAAGCCATGGTTGGACATGTGTAGAAACTGGCTCTACCTCACATAGCAACAAAAGTTTGACCTGGATTATGCATCAGGAAAGGTCCTCTTAGTACAGGACTTGTGCTAGTTCTGTGATTTCATTCTGATTTTATGCCAGTCAAAACAGAAGAGGGAAAGCCTGATCTGGTATAAAGTTAGAGAGATGCAGACAGATAATACTTGATCTGGCAGGCAGTCTGGCAACACAAAGTTGGCTTATTAATATTTTAAAATAAACTGAAGTCAGCAAAGCAAGTATATACCATGTCAGTGCCTTTCATCTCATGACTGGCATGTTTTTGATTCTACAGAAGGACAGGTATGTCATTATGAAGAGCAGCAAAGACCATATGCATATGGCTCAGAAGTCAGTCAGAGGCCATAAGTTTTACATCGCTGACTTTCTCAACTTTTTCATTAACATATGTCTTCCTAGGAGGCAGATTTCTAGGGTGTCTTTCTAGAGACTTTCATGAACACACAAAATGCTGAGCTCAGCAACTTTGCTTTGTCCTTCTGGTTTTACTGAATCAAAATTTCCATTGTTTTATTTTTCCTTAATGTAATACGAGTGAACATTATTTTAGAAGTCCTAATCTCCTCCAAATGCAATTTATTTCCTGCAAGGACAAAACTTATGACTGATACTGCTGTCTCACACAAAATGAAACACACAGATTTTTTTTGTTTGTTTGTTTACTGTGTTTATCCTCAAGTATTTTTAATCACTTCCCCAAATTGTAATGCTGATAATTAATGTGGAATATTTGCACACACAGACAGATAAGAAGACACAAACATATGCATCCTTTCAAATGATTTAATCATAATGTGTCTGTTGACTTTGTCATCTGTTTATTTGGTTTTTAAAGATTTAAAGTCTATTCCAAAGTGCAAAGCTTTGCCAAAAGTGACTGTAACTTTCACAACAAGGAGCATCTGCAGTTGTGTTCAGAAACTTTTGTACCTCCTTAGTGTTATAGTCTCTTGCTGTGAACCTCAGTGCAATCAATCTCCCATATCATTTTGCTGACAATGCTGGGTGAAGATGTTTTCATTTGAAAAATGTCATGTAAGGTAGGTGATGAGCACTCAACCTGAATTTTTCAGGTAAGTAGTATTGAAAATCACTTTCAAGGAGAGAGTAATCTAAGAGAGGCAAGATATTTCCATTTATAAAATAAACAAGAACAAGTACAGGTTAACTACTTAGTTTTTTGGTTTGTTTGTTTGCTTTTTTTTTTTTTAAATGTTTGTGAATAGCTGCTTTAAATATAACATTTAAAGTTATGTGGTTGTCTTATTTCCATGTGTAAGTTCTTTATTAAAGAACTGGAGGGAACTGGGGAGGTGGATGTATTTATCTTCCAACAGTTCAAATCTGCCGGAGTTTGCTGATATCATGAAACACCAACTTGTTCTAAAAATGATCTGCTTTTAATATGTTGTATGCTATATATATAAATCCATTAGATTTTAGCTGGATTCTGGAAGGAATGCAGAAGGGAGTTCCTCTTTAGACTTCAGTCATGCTTGTCAAATTCTTACCCAGGTACATTATAGTCATTGAAGCATAGAAAGAAAAGGTCTGAAAAAGAACTTTGCATCTGAATCTGCCTAGTGATCTGCCAAGACAGCCTCTGTCACACCTCAGTCACTCCAAAACAGATGTTTGGTGTAAGCTATGGTGAAGATCTCCAGTGACGAAGATTTTAAGCCTCTCCAGGCTGTCTGAAAAGGTTGCTAGAATGAACTCAATTGAATTTCAGAATAACCAGATAACGTGAAATTGCCTCTTGTCTGATATATCCTGAGTATTTTGGTGTGGAAGAACACTCAGCTATATCAGGGCTTTGAGAAATCTTCTTAATCATTACGTACAGCATGTCTGTGAGACGTTAACATTCTCAGTGGTGAAAGCATTCTCATTCTCCCCCATTTTTTGAAATGCAGTCTCTCTTGTTGCTACCACAACCAGAACAACTCTCTTGGTCTATCTAATGATCTTTCCTTTGGATCCATCACAAATAGTTTTGGGAAGAAAATAAAATTACATCCCATAATACCATCTCAGGCTGCCAGGCATTGCTTTCTACATGAAAAATAGAATGAGTGATAAGAAAAATGAAATCCAACAAATATTGATCAACATTCTGTGCACTTTTTAAAATCTTATAAGACTGAAGAGAATAATTTTCCTTAAACTGCTGTACAGTATTGTACATCATGATCTGTGACCATGAAGCTGCCTGTGTATCACTGACAAAGAGCTTCAGATCCTTCCAAACTTCTGACATCATGCCTGCCTCCTGGCCAGCTTGACTATCATGTCTCTTCCAACACAATATGAATAAAATAAACATACCCGAGAAGATTCCTCAGCAATGAGGCCCAGTGTTGTGGAACAGCCTGCAATCATACTATTAACTATGTTAATTTTCAAAAGCAGAAATGCATGCAACACATCTGGGAATCATCATTGAACACTATTCCCCAGTTATGCTGGGGTGGAGTTTTGGGGATAATTGTGATCAGGGTTGTTCGGAATATGTTGTAGTGCAGATCTATGGGTGCTGGTGCCCAGAGTGCTCCTGGAATAGGCATATATTACTCCCACAGGAATGAAAAGGCTTATTTTGTTTCATTTTAGTCCATATTTTTAAGCCATACCTAATGGTTACCCTTATCAGGTGATTAGGCATAGATTCAGATCATGTTTTCTTCCCCACAACCAGAGAGAGCTGAGAGGTTAAAAAAATGAATTTAGAAATCCTTGTGGTTTGTCTGAGCTAAAGGCAGTTCTCCCAGCTGACATACAAATGAGAGCACTTGTGATTCACATCAGTGCTGTGAGCTGAGAAATTCAGTAGCCCCAACTCCTTTAAACATCGGACAAGCTTTCCCCAAATTCTATGACTGTTGAATGTGCAGCTGTGGCTGGAGATTCTCTAGCGTTCTGATTTATTAGGTAAATGAGATCATTTGACCTCTACATTTTTCTCCTGTGGGTCCTCTGTAGGTCACCAGAACACCACAGAGCCCCAATAATGAAGTGCACATCTGAGGTTATTTTTTCCTTTCTGAAGCACAGTGCTATTGGAGCTGGATCCAGCACCTATCAACGTGCATATATTGCTTATTTTCAGTGTTCCCATGGGAGCTGACCATAAAATCAATTCTTTTTAAGTCAAGCTCTGGCTAGGTTGAAATAGAAAGAAGATAATGACCTAAACTAGGTAGCCTGGCCTCCTCCCCTGCCTCTCCTCAGTCAGCCATTTTAATCAAGCTATACTGGGGGAAAGAAATTCACCTCACACAGGAAATGTTCCCTCAGGAAATGTAAGGTAGCAAAGTTTAAGGTCAAGTAGACCCGTGTGTCCATAATGCCATCAGCACTTTATTACTGATTTTTTGTATCTGAGATTTCTACACTGTGGGATATAAAGAGAAAAAATAAAAATAATAAAAAAGAAGATGATAGTATTTAAATTATTAAACCCTTAAACTCTTTGCTAAGGTTTTCAAAGGAATGCACTCTGAGGCAGGAGAAACCCAAGAGCTGTATTCATGTTAAATATTTCTAGTATTCCAATTAGGAAGACTGTGAGCTTTTTGTTTCTCAGCTGCCTGCAGACATGGCAGAGTTCAGAGGCTTTTTAAAAATCCCTTTAATTCTCATTAAAGGCTTTTGTATTTATTCCTAAGGCAACACCAATGTAATGTAATTGCTTGCAGTTATCTTTGGTAGCAAGAGATGGTAAGAAAGCAAACAGAACTGTTCAGCAAGGCCTGGTAGAGTGAGACTGCTTTAAAACATCAGCAAAGGCTGAACAAGGAAAGAAGTGCTCCAGGAAGGCTCTGGGATCCTGTTCTTCTGTGGCGTGCACAGGATTATTTCTATCTATTTCTCAGGAAAACCGAACTACCTAGGGATGAAAAGTGCTTGTATAACCTGATGAGATTCCCATTACTATTGGAGGTTCTGGGTATCACAAGAACACTATTTGTCATTTATCATTAGTCATTATTACTATTGCTGTTGTATTACTACATATTGTCATATAATATTATGATTATAAAGTATCATCATAAGATAAGTGGCAAAAATAATTAGTAAGAATGCAAACAAAATTAATAATTGCATTAATATTACAAATGTGCTCCAAGTGTTAAATAACAGCCAGAATGTCATCAATAAGAAAATTATTCATGTGTCAGATTTTCTTCTTCTGAGTGGTAATTCAGGGTCTCGAGATTTTGAAGGCTGACAAGTTTCTACCCACTTTTTGAGAAATGCAATTTTGAGTGCACAAAGCTCAAATTAAAATAACCTGATGTATGGCCCATTATAGCAGAAAATATGCAGGTGTCACAGAAACATTTAGGAAAGATTTGAGTCTGAGTGGTCCATGATAGGACTTCTTTGGATTAAGATCATTTTTCAGTCACAATATTTTAAACAAAAATCTGTTCTTCAACGTTACACTTGGTGCTGATGTGTAAAATTAGTTACATTTGTGAAGAAATAGCCCACAAGGAAATTTTATGGTTTTGATCATATCCCTACTTTATGGTTTTCTCACAGAAATTACATTGATTTGTAGTCCAAACCTTGTTTTTTAAGAAAATAATTACTTCAAATATATGCAGGCTGATACACCATTTTGTTTGCAAATGTATATATCTAGTACAGGTATTGCAGTTTAGTTCAAAAAATCAAGCTGGCAAAGTCCTCAAAAGTCAGTATTCAGAATTTGTGGATGGCAGGAGACTCAAGGTTCAAAAAAATCTGGTATGTAAAAATATGTTCATGTGCAACCATTTGTGCTGCAATGGATGCTGCAATGGATTGTTATCCTTTGTGACTTGCTGGCTTGGGTGGGCTGTTGTCAGGTCTGGCAGTATGCAGCTTTGCTCTAAAACATAAATGCATCCCGCAAAGAGCACAAATTTCTGGCAAACCTTTAGGGGCAGAATAAATCTGATACAAGCATTTTCATTCTTGACATAACAAGTGCTAAATATCAATGTATTTAATCATTTAAACTGCTACACTTTCATACACAGGGGAAATGCAGGTTGACTCATAGAGGATGTGCTCATCCTAGTAAAAACTGTGGCATTGATCTTCCTTCATTAAAGTGAGTGGCAGTTCCACTGTTGATTTTGTGAGGAACAGTTTCAGGCAATCAACAATCAGAAGAAAAAAAAGCATTTGTGCCACGGAGATTTCAGTGTTTTGACTTTCTATCAATGGTGCATTTTCTGACTGGTTTTACTGAAGAAAAATGATTAAGCATTTACCCAAGGATGTGTTTGGGCCCCAAGACTGTAAATGGGATTCAGTCGTGTACTTAACCAGTTTGGGAATGATAGCCTGCAATTGGAATTATAAATGCAAACATGAGTTGAACAAGTAAAATGAATAAATAGCTCTGCCTGCGTAAGGTACTTCTAAATAACTTTCTGATCCACATCTATGTCTTCCCAGCATTACCAACACATTGTTTATTTGAGTGTGGTTTGTTTTCTGACTCATAAAGAAATCAAAATTAACTTTGCTGAGACAAGAAATTTAAGGAATACTTTTCATTAGATAAAGATCTTCTGCATGGTTGGATCAGCAACTGATATATTTAGATGCTGCTTATTTTTTCTTTGCAGAAAAGGTCTAACTCAAGAAAACAACCTGTTATTTTGTTACATTATGTCATTTTCCATCTATTTAAATATCAGTCTTTTAGGGTGTTGAATTTAATATATTCTTTAGTAAATAGTGGGAATAGGGGAAGTAGAATGCTTACAGTTCTGAAAGTGTACATGTGCTTCAAAGTCATATTTACCATCCAAGCTACCAGCTTTTAATCTATTAACAATGAGTACATCAGCATAATTACTGCTGTTTATTTCAGTTTTAATGAGGAAACAAACATAATAATACATGAGAAGAAAGAAGGCTGACAGGTGTATTAACAAACAGGCTTATAGGGAAACAGATGCAATTTTATTTTCAGCAGGGAGCTGGAATAACAAAACTAAGAAAATTAGAAAATTCATACTCAGGTTAACAATATTCTTAAGTAATATTCAGATATCTTAAAACATTTACTGCATCTGTCTTAGCCCATTAAGAATAACAGCGGTATATTTTTTTTCTTATTTTTATGGCACCCTCAATATTGACTAAAAGCATTCTTTAAAAGTAGAACATTCTCTACAGTCAGTTGAACACTAATGAGAGACAAACAAGAGCAGTTTGTTTGTAACATCATGTGTAATTTTTCCTCTGTAACACAGGATAAGGTAGGACAAAGAGTCAGAGTACAGCTGGGGCGTAGGGTATTCCAGCTCTTTCACTGAGTGGCACAGGAATTGTAGAAGATACCTATGTGATCACATTTCAAGAGCACAGGTAAGATTTGAACTGAATATGCAAGCTCTGTCATGTTGGAGACAGGTTGTAAATAGAAAGGGATTGTGTCAGTCAGTGCTGCGCAGGACAGGAAGCTGTTAGCACTTAGATTTGTTGGGTTGAGTGGGCTAATGGCTATGGTCATGAAAATAAAAGCAGCAGTTGAGCATGACAGAATCAAAACTCCCAATTTTTTAGCAGCTTCTATAGTTAGACATATATTTATCTATAGATAAATAGACATATATTGATCTATATTGATGTCCATTTCACATGACAGGTCAGTGTATTTGTTGATGAAATGTCATTAGCACTCGTCTACCTTGTAAGATCTATACTTAACATGTTAAGATCTATGCTTACAAGGTAGACAAGTGCCGATGATATTTCATCAACAAAGAATGTAAATACACTATATCATTGGAGCACAATCAAGGAATAGATAGACATGTGTTTAAATAGTTTGATTCAGTCCTTTTTTTCATTAACAGGAATTTGATCAATTGGATCTCAATAGCTTCATTTGTTATATTCAGTAGAAGAACAAAGTAACCACATTTTTATGTAAAAAAATCGAAGTAATTTCCACTCTGTGTTCTGTAGTGCCAAAATCTGAATATATGGAAAGAATATGAGTACATAGATCAAGCTTTTTGTAAGAATCAAAAAGATGTATTTCACCCAAAGGGTCAACCAAAGGCTTTCTCTACTAAATACATTTTTCATATGTAGATTTTTCTTTTTATTATAGTTAGTTAGATAGTCAGGAATATTTTGAAATCATCTTGACAGATTTAATAGATTCCATAGAAAACCTGGAGTCATATTTTAGGAAGACTGTAGTGAGTTCACAGTGTATTTAGCTAACAAAAAACGAAGCATTCGCACTGTTTGCAGCTTGAAAAGACCTTTGCTGATCCCAGCAATTTCTGTGGCTGGCACTAAGAGTGACCCTTTAAAGAGAAGTCACTCACAGAAGAGTTGTCTCAGGAGAAAACACATATCAAGGCAAGATCTGTTTACTTTTTCTTAAATAGACTTTTACTTCTAAATTCTGAAAACAGTGTATCTTATGTGACTGTGCTTGAACATGTGCATCTGCCCACTCCTCCCAACACCCATTATTCCATAATTTAATCCATTTGATAATTTCAATCAAATTTGACAGAGCAACAAAACCATAAATGTAGGTTGTAAATGGAGAGAATCCCATTAAGTGTGGCTGATAAACGGTCTGTAGCATGAGTTAACCTGCTATTAGATACCCAAAAATCTGTACAGGTTATCTGACCTAGTAAGTGTTCTGTTCATAAGAGAAGCTATAGCTCGAGCTTGTGGTCAACCAGGAACAGCTGTGGTCTCTACTGTTGGTTGCTATTTACCTCTGCATTGTTCTGCCTCTCCCAGTGATCCCTACTGGCACTCCAACATTCTTCCTGACGCAGCTTTACCCATTGCCCAGAGTTATGGAATCCTCTTTATCATCCAAGAATTCCCACAGCTGCATTCATGAAGCCCATCTTAAGTATCCTTACTGAAAGAAGGGGTCAAGTAGCAAGAATAGCAATTCAGTGCACTATAACAATGGGATGATGCCACTCGGTAGCCCAAGTCCAACGAGTACTAGTCACGACTATCTTATACGCTTGTCACTTTTTTAAACAATATACCGACTGTTTCTCTATGGCATCAAGCATTGCTGAATTAACTTGTTATTTTCAAAGATGTGGCCCCCATAGTGTTAGTTACTACCAGCATTATATCTTTGATTAATGCATTAGGTCACATAGCTCATCTATTTGGAGAATTCCTAATCTACCACATCTTCACTTTGCTTCTATGGCTCTTCAGGGGATGTATGGGCAAATCACAGGAATCCTACTTAGACACAAGGATCGAGTAGCCAGATCAGCTGGATATTTCACTCATTTTCTTAACTCCATCTTACCACCTCATCTGTACCACAAAATAGTTGAGGTTCCTTAGATTCAAGTTCACATTACCCTCTTCAAATATAATTTTTGATCATATTTTTCTATATCTATCTCTAAGCTAATATATATAAGCAATATCTATGTATGGCAATTTGAAGATCAGGTGGTGAAAGAATATTCCATATCTGTGCTGGGATATAATACCTAATTTTACCACCATTTATGGTATTGATACACCCTAGCTTGGTGCTACATTTAAGGACTTACACTATGATTAAATTTGTGTTCATGCATGAAAGCTTCAAGACTTGCAGGTACTAACAAGAAAAACAGAAAAGAAATTGGAAGATTAATGTTGAAAGCTATGTGAAACAGCTGGATGAATTCTTATTTCCTGCCATAATTTTAGTATGGTTTTTAAGAGAGTACAGAGTGTGTGTTTCATGATACTCATCAAGTAGCTATGAATTGTTATCAGTCTTTAGACTACCCATAATCTTCTGAAATAGACATGAAGATGACCAAATACTGATTAGATGAAACCAGAGAGACTTGTGAAACCACACAGCGTTGCTTACATACCACTTCCTATAACTCTGTTATAATTTATAACATCATTAATGAATATGGAACTGTATTCCAAGGTCTGTCAACTGAGATCTCTTTGACATTTTTAAGTGGCAGCCTGCTCCTTTGTAATCCAATAGGAGGAACTACTAAGATAAATATTGGTGACTGATTCCACGCAGAGCTGGAACTCTTGTATGGAAAGTGAAGCGGAAGAAACTGAATGCAGAGCTGGAGATTGCATTTGTTTAAGCCAATTCTGCAGTATATGCATAATACTACTACAGTGTATTTATCGTCAATAAATACAAATATATTGCATTATTATGTACAATTATTGTAAATCTGTAAATTTATAAATGCTTGATTTGCAGCCACTGGTAATCAAAGATTTCAGTCAATGAAAAAGAAAATATGGGAATATATGTTATCCCATGACAAACATAATACCTTGTATGACAGATTCCTGCTGAAAGTGATACTTAAAAATGCTTATCAATATTTGTAAAAGCTGCAATCCTTTCATTTCCATTGCCAAATCTGTCACAGCAGTGACCAGCATAACAGTACTACTGCATATTTCACTAGGCAGCAGCACATAATTCAAACATGAGAAAATGATAGTCTCTCCTCACCTTTCAGCAAAGAGAGAATAATTCAATACTGTGGTAATGCTTTGTACCATAAAAACATCACTACAGTGGTAAAACATACTGTACTGTGCTTTTATGATCTTTTTCCTATTCTATCAATTCAAAATAAGGAGTTAATTGTCTTGTGAATTACTGCTGAAGGCATGCAAACAAGAAAAGTTTCAAAACTGTAACCCACAACGGTGTGGAAATATTCCTATACCTTCAGAGGATGTAAAGGAAAAGAAAGGATTCCTTATCATAGGATTAATTCTTCAGCATACCTGCATGTGGCAAACATCACCTCTTTACAGAATCACACGATTGCAGAATGGCTGAGGCCAGCGGGGACCCTTAGAGCCATTTGGTCTGACCACCCCTCACACCAACTCTAGTGGATTGCCTTGCTCCACTGGACAATCTGTGCCAGGACTGAACTACCCTCACAGTAAGTATGAATCCACTGCATTCATCAAGGTTTCTTCTTCATTTAAATGAGTGCCAAAACCATAAATACTGAATGCTTTTTGTAAGGGAAGGAATAGGAGGGCAGGCAGTGAACAGTCTCTCCTGCTGCAGCTCTTCTACCTTACACATTTCAATTTTCTCTGCAACTCACAGTCCAGGCCTTGCACACTTAAATTGTGAGATGCTTTGTAAGTGATGTGCTCCTTTCATGAACTAGGACTGGCCTGCTCAGGTATAATCATTTTTAAACAGAAAGACAGGTTTTCTAACATTCAGTGATGCAGAAGAACCTGTGTGGACTTTGCCCACAGCAATATCTTTGACCTAGATTTGTTGCCTTTGGTTTTTAGACAAATTATAGTTTAATATTCATCAGCTCCTGTAATCTGAGTTGCTAGCAGGGGACAGTATCACCTATAAATAATTTCAAATAAATAAGAACAATCAGAACGGAACAACCATGGTCAAAATAGAAATGGGGCGTGTTTGAGCTGTGGAAATAAATAAAACAAGGTGTCTACCCAGGAGCTCCACTGCAGAAATTTAATAGCTTGCCATGATTGATGCCGTGACAGACCTGAGCTGACAATTTTCTATCTGGGAGATATTAGTCTGTCTTAAATTATTCCAGACTAATAAGCACATTAATATTGTGTTGTTCATTTGTCTATGTCTACAGGTTAAAAGAAAAAGGAAAGAAAGAAGAAAATCATCAAAAGGTGAAGCCAAACTACTTACTTGAGCAGTTCCATTCACCTGGGAAAATATAATTTTCTGTCTTTTTTTTTTTTTTCCTCCAGAAAACAATTCTTATAATCATTAATTTAAAAGGCACTCTCCTTTGTGTTCTACTGGCACCATACTTTCTGCAGCTTTGAGGTCAAAGAGGCAAACAGCTGTGGCAAATGAATCCAAGCAAGCAGCCTGGTACTTCGTCATGGGGAAGAAATAGATTGTGGCAAGGCATCTGTAAAATTTCCCTAAGGCCATCATGATACAGTAGCTTAAAAATGACATATAGCTTTGCAGCCTCAAAGTGATCATTTAGATTAGGTTAACAGAAAGAATGTTCTTTGTAACGATGAGAACAACAAACGCCAACCAAGAAATATCGACATTTCAGCAGAAACACTTACTTAAATTGCATTTGGTCACCCCCCATGGAGAGGAGAGGAAACCTTTTAGCACTCATAAAAGTGAGAGATGAACAGCACCGTCCAGAGCCAAGCCTTTTGGAGATGGAGGTAATGTGTGAAACACCGCTCACAGCACGGCCAGTGCTCCCAATTCCCAGCCTGCCCTGCCCATTACTGCAGCTGAGCAGGCTGCGGGCCCTGCTGCTCCATCCTGCTCAGGAAGATGATGGTTTTGTGATGCAAATGAAGACCGACTGAAAACCACTGCGCTGATCATCTTCCTGCAGACCACCTGCACTGGTTTTTCCTCTTCTGAGGCCTGGATATCCTTGATGGAAAATTAATTCATTTTTACTGTGGCTGCTCTCAGGGGTTGGTCACACAGTGCCTGATGCCCTGCAGAGACTCCCTGTGCAGAGCTGAATGGCACAAGGAGATGAGAGACATCAACAACAAGAGGAGAGCAGCTATTTCCACCAAGGCCCTAACACAACTAATATATTGCAAATGCAGAATTGATCATCTCACTCAGTCAGAAGTGTTTTTCTCTCCCCCAAAATAAATGTCCATGGACTGGTGGGTTGGACAACGTCCTAAGCAGAGATCCGTGATGGTGATGCACACTGAATGGCACAATATATTTTTTCCCTTTGCTGTGGTTTAGCACATTCATGCCACAACAGCACAATAGTGGTGTTCTTGCCAGAAGTGCTGCCGTGCATCTGCCCACAGCGTTGCCCTCAGCGTGAGCCACATGGCCATGCTGCAGCTGTGCACACAGTGCACAGCAGTGCCAGGGGCAGCAGCAAGGCTGGCTCAACACACCGCCTGGAGAGAGAGGTTTGAGGTAGGAGTGTGGCTGCAACCACACAGACACCCTGACCCTACAGAACCTGAAGGTGACGTCAGAACAGTTCCCTTACAGCATACAACCATACAGCTGGTACCAGCCCCTTGTAACAAAACACGCTATCAGGGTAAATGACAACTGAAATGTAGTCAGCTTTGCCTTGAAGAGAGATCTTTAACAGACTCTTAAGTTATGTCCTGTTCTAAAAAGAGCAAATGTCTCTGATGAATTTACATTACCTTGCTTATTGTCAGCTAGAGGTTTCTTGCTACTTACCAGATTTTTCCTCTCAGCAAACCATCTCCAATAACAGACTGAAAAGTTACTGTGGAATTCTGTACTAAAAATAGCTTTGAAAATATAAAAAAAATTCTACAAAGAAAAATGGGTGTAAACAATTAGGGATTTCATTAGCTGATAGCTTTGTACTTAGAAGGAATATTTTGGCTAAATGGCAAAGATGTGCTGTCCTGAGATTATTTAAGAGCCACGCACTATACATGCACAAGACTTTTTAAACTGCATTTATAAGAAGATTGCTGTGTGTGAGGAGGAGGAGAAACAAGAAGAGTTTCAGCTGAGGAAGAAGCCACTTGTAGTTATCTTACACTGTCATCAAAACCCATATGCAAATATCCAGTAATGAGTTTGTGGATCTTCGGGTTGAAAAATGGTTCATCTTCAGAAATTGACTGTGAAAGGGAATTCTGTGTTCAGTCACCCTAGAGTAATATAAAACCACTCAATTCAAATAACCTGATCTGTTCCAACAAGAACTATAAAAATTTATGCAGTGTTTGTTGGGACTGTAGGGCTGCCATTTTCCCAACGACAATAATCAGCCCTAGCAGCAAATGGAAGTGAAGGAGCCTCCATCCCAACTGTGTGATTAGACCTGCTTCTGGTATCCAAAACTGAGATGAGACTTCAGCACTGGAGTAACTGGGGGAAGTTGTTTGGACTCAATTTATACATGTTACCCTACTTTGTTGCTTTTCCCTACACCTTCATGCCTCTGAATATTTGGCTGTAATATAAATACAGAGACATTCCTGTTTCCTATAGAATATACATAATTTTTTTTAGCATATATATTGCAGCACATATAAAGTGTTCAAGCCTTGCCTCGAATTCATCTTTCTTCTTAATTTGAATAGAGAAGCTTTCTTTGGAAGGAAACAAATTGTACCTCATAACATCCTTCCTGAGCTAGTGACTTTTGGGAATGCTTCAAGGTGGAACTTTGCCCATAAAGAATCTCACCTTTTAATACTTAAATATACGCTGACACTAATATTTGTCTTAGTTGCCAGAATCAACAGAATAGTTCCTCTCCTCCAGCAGGACCCAAAGCCTGACAGGCTGCCATGGGCTCGGGGGTAGAGCAGGTCACTTAGTTCTGATGAATCAGACCTTGCTGTTCCAAATGCTATTTTGCTGAACACAGAATATCCCATTTAAAATACATTAGAGTTTGATTTTTACTGTGTTCAAGAGTAGTTCCAATGGATTCCCATCCGTGCTTTTGACAGGTCCATCACAAAACAGATTTTTGTCACTGGATGCTGGAAGGGAGCAGAGAAGTCCCCACTAAAGCTCCTTTTACCAGTTTCAAGATTCTGATAGCTTTTGGTCAAATGGCAGGTTGCTGTATTTTTTTGTCTTTGTATTGAGTTATTTTCAGTTTTGAACCACACCACATATACACTAAGCTGAGGTGAGCTGGAAGTGTTTGTTGGCTTCTTCAAATCACTGTTTACTCACTGAACTCAAACTCTGATAAAACCAGAGCCACTGTGAGGTGTACAGATGATAGCACAGACCATTAAAATTCTGCAGATGACAAGGAGAAAGGTGAAGAGGAAAATGAAAGAAGAGGGGAAGGCAAAGAAAACAAGCAGGAAGGAAGAAAAATAATTTTATGAAATCTTAAGCAGCAATGTTATGATTTGTCTGTTATTATTTTAAGCTGAGAAGTGGTGCTCTGAAATTAGTAAGAGGCAGATTTGGGGTGTATTTTCTCTTGGCTGATTACATTCTGGCAGATTCAATGTAAACCCACAATTTTGCATTCCCTTACACAATTTGTAGTCTTCAAACCTATGCAGTTGCTTCAGAGTGTATCTACAAATATGAACATATTTGCAAATGTTGATTTATGCAGCTACAGTGCTCCAGGAGGAATAAAGTATTCAAAGAAGTCCTCAAACCTCAAAGAGTTAAGTATAATTCCCCCCTCCCTTATTTACAAAAAAAAAAAAAAAAAAAAAAAAAAGGGGAAAAAGTAAATAAAATAAAGTCCAGCCCTGCAGGTGGTGGAACCTTCAGTATCTCAGCATAAAGTACTGCCTTGTGCAGGGATGAAGACAGCCTGAAACAGGCTCTGAGAAGGCACAAACTGCCTCTATTCATGTGAAACCCAGCTCTGTTAGAGTGAATGCTAACATTGTTAACCATCTCGTCACCAAGTGAGACATTAGGAAAAGCAAGTTAACCTTTGTGCTCTCTATGCATTGTTAGGATGGATTTGCCACTTGAACAGTTCTGTGTGTTTGGGGAAAATGCACACTGCTCTCCCTGGGGTTTTGGAGCTCCATTATTAAGGTTCCATTACTTGGCAGCAATATACAGGTCTACATCTGAGTCAAGGGTTCAATCTGCTTTAACCCTGGGAAACTGAGAAACAGTTACTATTAAAGAATTCCATCTCAAAAGGCAGAAGTCAAGGTAATCTTCACCTGAGCCTCTGTTTCTTCTACCTACTGCTTTATTTTCTTCCTTTTCTATTGTCAGGACCTGATGGTAAGGCTTTCTCCCTATGAAACAGTGATGTTTTACAGAGAAATTACTCCATATGAAACAAGGATGTTTTAAGGAGGAACTAATAGTTGAAGAGGTAGGGTTCCACTTAAACCTTTTTAAGAGTGGTTCGTTGCTGATCCCCTATTAACTGCCCCTGGCATTTGGCAGAGTTAGACACATTGTCATCAAGTACCAGGAGGCTGGATGCAGCTGCATTGCCAGTATTATTATTTGGTGGCACTGCCATCATGATCCTTGTCTTTTTTACTTGCAGATGCAGTTTCAAACAGTGTCATCCATACGTAGGTATATCTTGTATCATACTTAGATCAACAACACTCAGATCAATCATACAAATCTTAATCTAAGGTCATGACTGCTATCTGTAAAACAAAGCCCTGAATGAGAAATGGTTTACTTTGAGGTCATCAAGCCATCTAATTGCTTTCAAGAGGATGTTTTATAGATTAAAATAGAAAATCACTAAAGAATCACAATGTGAAATAAAGATAGCATTATCTCATGCAGGAACATCCTGTGTTTTGCTAAAGGGACACTGCAATTTTATGGTAGAAACACTGAATCATTTGTTTTGAAGGAACTTTTAAAGGTCATCTAGTCCTGCAATGAACAGGGACATCTACAGCTAGACTGTAGGCTGAGCCTCGTCATTTACAGGTAGGTAAGCAAGCTTTAAGACAGAAATTCATGCTGTATTGCTCATACTCTGTGCACAGGTCTCATACAGTGTACACGATTTCTTTCTGTTCCACTTACTTAGAGAAGGAAAGAATTCAGTTTCCTTATTTGTAAATAGTTTCTGCAGGGAGACGGACTATTCACCTTCAAGTTTCCCAGTGGATAAGTTGTGCAGAATGAATGAGACTTACAAGCTCAGTTTTAAAGAACCAATCATCAGGAAAACAAAAGAGGATTTTCCTTTGCTCAAGGGAGAGTTAGTAAATGGAATAAGACATTGAGAGGAAAGATAAGAACAGTCAGCAGAAATTGTTTCAAAATAGAAAGAGTTTAGAAGAAAAAAATGTGGAGTGTATAAGCTAACTACAGTTACAGATGGCTATCTTCTTTCTTGTGTTACTGTGTCCCCTGTACTACATTTAAAATATCAAATATATTTTTCCTAGAGCACACATATGTATTAAATCAAATTGGAAGCATATCTCAGGAAAGAATGAAGTCCTCCATTATAATAGTTAACAGGCTAAAATCTATTTATTTCTTCGCATAAATAGTTGTATTGTCTTCAGTAAGGATTATCATAGATCCAGCTGCTATTAGATCATTTTATTCAGGCTATGCACATTCTAGAATCCCTTGTAGTTGTTATGAAATTTAGCCATAAACTGTTGTTGATATATAAACATCTTGCATCTCTTTAAAAAGTTTGGCTGGCAAGCTTGCTTTACATCCCAGCATTCTAAGTTCATTTATATTAATTTTCTCAAGATTAAGTTAGTCATGAACATATTTATAATGAGTTTTTGCTTCCTCTCTCAGAGGACAATGCACTAAATTCAATGGGGACATAAGGGAAGATGCTTGATGTAAACCAAGGAGGGAATTTCTTTAACTAAATAGAAGAAGTGCTCGTGGGTTTCTTGCATTTTGGTTCTCACACACACACACCCCAAAACAAACAAACAAATAAATAAAAATAAAAATGAAAAGTTACTTTTCTAATCCCCAAAATTAAGGATGAAAATTAAAAAGTTGAGAAGCAGAGTAAAAGCCTTCCCTTTACCTATAACTACCTTAATTAATCAAGTTAACACTAGCACTTTTGTTAAATACTCTAATTGAGAACTCTGTAACTCTGACAGGGCAGATATCTTTAATAATGCTTACTACTTTTCACTAAAAAGCCAAACTGAAGCTAAAGTACACAAGGGCAGAAATCTGGCCTCAGCCAGATCAGATGGGATAACTCCAACCTAAAAGTGTGTGGATATTGGTATTCTACATGAGACAGTGTAGAGAATGCATCACAAGCAGGAGACATGTCACTGGCTCTCAGTACTGCCATGGAGAATCATGATACTGCCATGCTGAAAATGTCAGGGAGCCTGTGTTCTCACTTTGTGACAGCCAAACGCTGATTCTACTAAAATTTTTCAGTGTAAGTGAATTGCCAGGATTGCATGGGTTCAACATAAGACTTCAACATAAGTACTTCTCTGCCTCATATGTCGATGAACTTGTAGTCCTCTACGGGGGTCAGTATTTCCATAGCAGAGATGCCTGGGTATCTTGGAGCATCTCAGTCAATGTCTTTTTCATCTTTTCTTATTCACTACAAAATATACTGAGCTTTTGAAAATTTGACATTTAGCACCTGCTAAACATAGGTGTTAAATGACTCCATCAAAACAGTAGTGAAAAACTAAAGTTCCTGAAGCATGATAAAGTGCATGTAGGAGACAGTTTTAATTCACATCATCTGCTCATTGACTTTGGCTGAACTGAACTTCACAAGGAAAGAAATGGGTTGGAAAGAAGAAAAGGAAAAAGAAAAGAGGTACTATTACAGAAAATGCCCAGTAAAACTTTCTTTCTTATCACATTTCTCAAAGCTATTAAGAAAAATAGTCATTACTCGTCACTTACTGAGTTTCTAGTCTGCAGAAGAAGGATATTCTCAAGGTAAAGACTTAAGAAGCTAGTATTTAAAGAGAGATTATAAACATGAGGGAAATCAACTTTCTGCATGGGTAGATAGCGATAGGACAAGAGGAAATGTTTTCAATCTAAAGGAGGGGATATTTAGATTAGATGTCAGGGGGAAGTTTTTTACCAAGAGAGTGGTGAGGTGCTGGAACAGGTTGCCCAAAGAGGTTGTGGATGCCCCCCATTCTTGGAGCTGTTTAAGGCCAGGTAGGATGGGGTCCTGGGTAATCTGATTTAGAACTTGATCTAGCAGCTGGCAGCCCTGCCTGTGGCATGGAGTTGTAACCTGATGATCTTCAAGATCCCTTCCAACCCAAGCCATTCTATGATACTGTGACATGGAAGTTCTACTGTAAGGTCCCAGTTTCCTTTTGTAATCTGGGCAAATCATTAGATTGAGGTTCTTAATGATCTGAGGTGAGCCAACTTCCTACATGCAGCTGGCCTCGTGGCTTAATCCTCCAGAATAAAGTTAATACACAACCTCATCCATATTTGCTATAGACTCTCCAATACAGGATTGTAACCTAGAGCCTCAAATACATCTATACAGGCTTCTGGCCAGCACTGACCCACTTAACCTTCGAGTATGTTGCCACACAGCCTACAAAATATTATTTTCTGAGGAAAGACCCCCTGGACATCAGTGGGTGGACAAAAAGACCTGGGCAAGAGAGAAATGCAGATGGCAAGTTATTGGACTTCCTTCTGCTGAGGTAACCCATGGTGATTACTCCTACTTGTACCTGAAATGGACAGTTCCATCAGTCTAGTTTGCCTCTCAGATCTATAAGATTAGCATGACAGTTGTACCATGTATCCTAACATTGTGAAATTTCTTATGAAAATACGTAGGACAACATACTTGAAACTTCCACATTGTCCTTTGGAGCCATTCTCAGAGCTGCTGGCACAGCAGCTGTGGAAGCTTACGTGTGGGCACCAGTGACACAACAGGAGGTGGAAAAGTCACACTTTGAAGAATGTGCTATTTCAGGGTGGATGCAGGAACTTATCATGGAAGGAGTAAAATAGAAGATTTCTTCTAACTGAGCAATATTTTTCAATAATACACCATCTCTATGGTTTTGGCCTGCACACGGATCACATTTTTGATGCATGTCATGAAAACTAATCTCACTGGAGATACTGGAGCTCTTAATAGGGCAGTATATTTCTTTATTTCTTTATGTGACCTGGGCTGGGGTAATAGGTATTAACCCATCAATATCTGGGAAGTATAAGATTTTTTATCTCACAATCTGATTTTCCATTCCATTGTGCTTCTTTTATGCTGGTCACCATCCCCACGTTTCTCTGTTAAATGTAAAATAATTAAATTCTTGCCATAAACAGTTCCAAACCTTCATTCATCAGCGTATTAAATGCTTCCATATTAATAGACAAATGCTTTGCAGAACTAGATTCAAAACAGACAGAAATGGCTCCTCAGACTAAAAAGGTAAGAAAAACAAACACCAGAGAAATGTGAGTGTTCAACACATCAGTGTCTCCAGAAGGAAAAAAAAAAAAAAAAAAAAAAAAAAAGCCCATCTTTAACAAAAGCAATCTTTTATCATGACATTTAATGCATTAACAAGCCATGCCCCTGTCAGAACCACTGTCTCAGGCTGCAACAATGCAAACCTGCTAATGTGAGATTAGTTTAACAGATTTAGGAAACAAATAGCTGTCAGAAAGGTCTTCCAGCAGCAAAAGAGGCAAGATTACACCGGATACAAAGAAGCCCCACCGAATACAAGGCTGGAAAATGTTACGCTACACTACCAGGAGGGTGTATTCCCAACCACAGCGTCACTGATCACCAGGTTCTATATTCCGTGCTGACATTTAAAACCTCTTCCCCCCCCCGCGATTTCCCCCCACATATGGAGGAAATGTTTCAGTGGAGAAGCACTGCAACACTAAGGGATACAGAGTACTTAACCTGGCAGAGAATGCCAGTAGATAACACACACATACACTGCAGGCTGGAGAGGAGGCAGGCACCTCATGCCCAAGACTGCTGGGGACTTCCTCTGCTCCACTGTAGCCTTGCATTAAGCAAAACATCACAATTCTACATTCCAAAGTAATTTCTGTATTTATTTCTGTATTGAAAAAGTGCTTCTTCATATTCTACTTTTCTTTTCTGAAGTCCTTGAACCACACTGTTCATGCTGTGACTGAAAAGAAACAATTGAGTGCAAGCAACATGACAGAGAAACAAAGAGGGAGTTTTATTCCCATTTTTTACAAATACTGGCACCTAAAAAAGAATAGTACAAATCAAATTGCAGAGATGGGAAAACGTATTTGAGGAGACAGGCACCACAGTGAAGAGCTTTCGGTTTTACCTTTTCTCTTTGATACATTTCACAGTGTATTGAATGTAACCAGCAAGGTGAAGTCAGTGAGGAGTTTAGAAAGAAGGGATTGCGACCCCATCCTGAAAAGTGATTAACATTCTTAGAAAATGATTTTGAAAACTTACATATCATAACAAGTCCTAAACAGAATCACATATGTAAATTTAGGCCTCTGCTCAAACCAAACTGCTTCTGTTAGAGCTTAATTCAAAAATGAGAAACTCAAATGCATTTATATTCAGGCTCAGATGCTGCTGCTTCTCAGTTGAATTTTTTATAGGTTAAAACAGTGATGAAAAAGAGGGAATACTGCTTGCCAAGCAGATACAAAGATTGAACACGTTAAATCCAGAATCTACAAGGAAAATAAAAATAGACTCCTTTCCAAAGGCTAAAAGTTCCTTAACATAGTTAGAGGCAGGTGTCACAAAGACTTCATCTCTTACTCTTAATTGCAGAGTGCAAGTGCCTGTGGTTTTACTACAACTAGCACTGTTGCAGTTGAATTATTTATTGGTTAGTACTAAAATATAATTGTAACAAATTCTGTGCCTTAGTGTGTGCCTACACTTCAGCCCACTGCCCAAGGTATATATGAGGCAACTTGCTCTCCCAGAGCAGTCTGCTTACTTCAGCCAAGAAGTGGGGTTAAACAAACTATGCTGGTATGGATGGGGTCTTTCCTGTCTCCAATCCAGCTTGCTCATAACAACCTCAGATTTTTCTACACCACACTGTTGCTTGCAGTGTTGACACATCCCCATTTCAGTAAGCCTGTGGACAGCAAGATACCATCACAAAACATTCTGTAGATCTCAAGAACAGCTTCAGCGCTGTGAGCTGCTGGTGAATGGCAGTCTCTGTGAGAGCAAAATGATTTATAACCCGTATACACAGACCCCGCAATTAATATTCATGCTGCATATTCCAGAATAAATAGGAGATGCCACTCTGATCCAAAGCCCTCAGAAATGTTTGGAAAGCTTTGCACTGACTGCAATGGGCTCTGGGTCAAGCCCCAAATGTCCAAGTGTGTTTGTATCTCGGTTTTTTTTTTTTTGTTTGTTTTTTTTCTTTCTTTCTTTCTTCCTTTCTT
>PPHD01001524.1:0-14464 GCA_002909625.1 Bambusicola thoracicus | reverse complement strand
AAAAGCTAGTGCATCCCTGGAATAGGCAATGTTTTCCTGTTCTCTGTAGATTAATGGAGTTAGAGATGACATGGGAAGGCCTACAAAAAACAGCCAAACAAAGAAGCACTCCCAAACAGATGAACAGGGATTCACTCCAGCTGACTTGTTGAAAGGCAGTGCAGCAATGTAAGGGGGCTCTAATTACTTACCCCCCTTCATTCTCTCTGCATTGCAGAATATGAATAATAGCCAGAAAAATCAATGGCTGCTGCTCTCCACCTATGGGCAAGAACTGGGGCACACATTCTGCATGCTCATACAGTTTCAGTTTATGGGTGTTTCTTCGTAGTAGTCATACTGAAAATTAGGTCTAAGCTGCAAATGTGAAAGAAGCCACAGAAGTCTCCCTTTTTTATCTGTTACTTTGCCCTGAAATAATCACAGAATAACAGAGATGAGGACAAATTTAAAGGACAAATTAACAAATTCTGAAACAGTGTAAAGCTGCATGGCCTTTAATGGTGCTCTTCTTGTTGTAACAGATTAGTGTCTGATACACAGTTGCAGCCTTAATTCCAACAACCTGGCTGGAAATGAAGCAAGGCAAGGGTGAGCAAGTAGCTTTGGATGGTCGCTTTGTTGTCTGATTTATTTCCATACAGTCCCTATGAAGATTCTCCTTCATCCTCTTGACACTTGAGGTGACATCAGTTTACATTTTTGTCTCACCATATGATATCAAAAAGGTCCCCAGATATCTAACCATGTATCTGGTCTTAGAAGGTGGGTAGGAAATAACCTCAACTGAGCTGGGCAGAGGACAGCTATGTAGGGGAATACCAGCCACAGCACATACACAAAAGAAGGCACTGTTGTTACAAGAGTCTCTTAATATCCTGGTTCCTTTCACAGTACTGACAAGGATGTTACTGGGCACAGTGGTGCTCCTTTGAGACACTGCAAAAACCTTCAGTCATTAGCTCATCAGCTGTTAGTCAACTGTGTCAAAGCTCATTTGGGGAACTGAGGCCACAGAGAGCAACAGTAAACTCATGAAATACTCAGCATAATTGCATCAGTTCTCTCCGTCCCTTCAACGTTCCCCTTTCATGAGCTTTAACAATTGCCAAAATGTTCCCAGGCCTTCCCTGGCCTGTCCTAGTTCTTCTCCTGGCTGTGGTCCCACAGTGTTTGGCCCCAGGAGCAGAGCCTCGGCTGCCCAGGGGAGCAGCAAGAGTTCTGTAGGGTGAGCAATGCCAGCGCAAACAAGACTGAATTCTCTCTCACCAATAACTGTTTGACAAGATAAGGGTAATAAAAACAAGATCAGAAAAGATGGCTTGAGTGAAAAAGTTGAAGAACCACCAATTCTGTGAGTTAATAATAATAATAAAAAAGTTCACTCAGTCTACCAAGGTGAAGTCCAAGAAGTGATATTGCTGTTATCTACAAATAAGTCTGTGCAGAGAGAGAAAAAAAAAGTTGCTTTAGCTGAAGGACAAATTAACATAACAGAACGGAAATCAACTAACCACGAGCAACTCAAGGAAATGAGAGTGACCATGAATCAACCAAAGCATGATGTTGTGGAGCACCACCTTCTGACAGAGAACTGAGTGGAAACAGTGTAGGCTGAGTTTTATGGAGCCATATAGTTATAGCCAGATAGCCAGGGAGTTATGAAAAATGGCTGCTTTTACCAGCTGAAGCTGGATTTTCTTTGTTACAAGGCAGAATGAGTACCCAAACATTTCCCCATCAAAAATATAGAAGCTAAACTGCAGAAAAGTTTGACAACCATGACTAGCTCAGCCGTTTCTCAGCTCTCGGTGACACTCCCTAAACTCTTTACTCCCATTCCTGTTATATCACTTTTTTTTTTTTTTTAATCCAAGTCATTAATGTCTATAGTCTTATTATGGCTGGTTTTACAATCAAAGTAAATGTCACTGCTTTGGAGTACATTAATGCAGTACATCACAGTGACTCTTGGAAAGTTATTAATTCTGCCTAAGATAAATAAACAAAGTTAGCCCCAACAGTATAAAAATACTTGTACTACTCTACACATGCAGTAGAGAGTCCAGTACTAAGACTGGACAATTACAACATAAGCAAGAGACTGGAAACTACTATCGTGGAGATGTTCCACACATGTGAAAAAATGGGTACAATATGGCTTTTTCCTTTCCGGTACTTTTAACATTTATATCAGGAAGGTATAAAACACGTGTACTTTTGTGTGTTTCCTACCCTTCTCAATATCCCAAGAGTAGTATTCAGAATTAACTTCCATGAGCAGTTCTTGAATTCTGTTGGAAATAAAAGCCAACCAGATTGTCAGGGCACTAGAAATAGCTATTAGACTATACCATATGTTGATCCAGAGGGATGGAAAAATCACAAAACACTTTTTTTTGCCCATTTTTCTATTTGAAATCTACCCTGCTACCATACAAGTAAACTTAATTTACTTTTTATTACTATTATTTTAAGAAAGAAAAGAGCACTGTTCTCCACTGAGGATCACATTCTCATCGCTCTACACAAGGGACGTCTGTGCTAACTCCTAATATTAACAACATGGAGCTACTGCTAAAAATCTGCCTCTTCTTTGCAGGAAAAATCTGGTCATATGGAGAAATGACAGCCCTATGCTCATCCTACAGTCAATGGTGCTGGGATGGCAGATGCTGTTTTTTTCTCTCCACACATACGTAACTTAAATATTACTGACCTAATTTAAAATCTAGTCTGACACAAATTCATTTCCATGCTGAAATGCCACATGCAAAATTTAAGACAAGAGCAAAATTTTGTGGACAATGTATGACTCCCTAAGGACAAAGTTTGTAGAGGAGAGAAAGGCTGACAGAACAGCAATCACCACACTGCTAATGCCTAAGGGGCACAGATATACTAGCACTTCTGTATTAAAAAAATATTTATTGTGTGATAAGTGCAGAAGGTATCCTGCTCAGTAAAAGACACATGCAGACATTGCTCTGGAAAACCTCCAGTATAAAGCTTTGAAAGTGCAAATTTATATGTGGATCTTCATCTGTGACCCAGAGGACTTTCTGGAGGTTCAAGAGACTGACCCCAAGTAAGCCAAAGAAGAGACATAAAGATACAGAACAAACAGCTCAGACTGTTTTTAAAAACTCCGTTACAAATTGGAAACTTAAAACAAGGATGTTTTCTGGAAGCTTTGGAACAGGCAAAGAATGGCCTCTTCCTTTATGCTGCTCATTCACCTCTAGCAAATAAAAGAGAGAAAGCGGAAAAAAGCCTTACCTCAAAATTGCCCTCAAAGGGTCAGCTCCAGGGAAGGGAAAAAAAAAAAAGAGTAATTCATATTCCAGATCAAATCAATCCTTACACTTCCAACTCAGAATACTAATAGTGATAGCTTTTCTGGAATGGAAGTTACCCACCAGAAACGAGAGATGCCACAGATTGATTGCCAGAACTGCACAAGGCCATAAAATAGCCTCTGCAAACCCTAATTCTAGGCTCTTCCCCTGTCCTAAATCCCTACACCTCTGTGAGTAGTTTGTCTCAGTCTGACAATACAGAGTGTGATGTCTGCTTCCAACTACTGCCCTCCAACTCACCCAGTTCCTCACAGAACCTCTGAGATCAGAATGCACACCATTTAAGAAAGCTTCTTTTTAAAGCCTGAAAGACAGTTTCTAGTCCTGGTTGACACGATCCATTTGTCATCTTGGCAAGCTGCTTTGGGCTCTAGGGAACTTACTTAACCTCTTCACTATCGGCTTCCAGGATTAAGATAAAAAATAAAAATGCTGCTTTACAGGACTGTTACGCCAAATAGATATGATATGTATAGAAGCACAGTTAAACTATTGATTCTGTTTACATTCACACTTCAGGCTTAATTCAGAGTCAAGAAAAATGTAAAGCATTATTCTCTATTAGGTAAAAAGGAACTATATTCCATACTACTATTTTTTTCTACTTCTGTTGCTGAAATGACTCGATATGCTTAAACAAGGACCAGCAAAGGGTTGCAGATTGGCGGATCTTCCAGAAGGGAATTAGCCAAAGTCATTTGCTTTTGTATCATTGCTTACCCTGTATCTCTTGATCCTGAATAACAGTGATCAAAGCATACGGAAGACAACTTACAAATAAACACGGTGCAGGAAAATACTTCAGACATGGCTACACAAAGCAAGACTTCAAACTATCTGCAGAGAAGTCACAAAATGTGAAGAATTGCATAGAGAACTAAAATTGTAAAGGAAAAGCACATCTCCACACATCCTTATGAGTAAAGTAGTTGCCAAAATTTAGAATCATAGAATCATTAAAACTGAAAAAAATCTCCAAGTTGAACTAGACCAATTTCCACCATGCTTACTAAGCCATGTTCATCAGTACCTTTTTTGGAACACCTTCAGGGACAGTGACCACCTCCCTGGGCAGTCTGTGCCAATACCTCACAACTCTTTCAGAGAATAATTTTTTCCTAATATCCAACCTGAACCTTCCTTGGTGCAACTCTATGCCATTACTTCTCATCCTATCCATAGTTACCTAGGAGAAGAGGCTGACCCCCATCTCACCACAACCTCCTTTCAAGTAGCTGTAGAGAGCAACAAGGTCTCCTCTCCTCCAGACTAAACAGTCCCACAATACTTGCGTTCCTGACCCTTCACCAGCCTCGCTGTCCTTCGGACACCCATTTGTTCTACCTCTCTTCTCAGTTAGCACTTTCAAATTTACTCTATCAGAACAGTGTTGGCATCAGAGCCTAGTAAAGTTCTTGGTGGAAATAACTTCATCTACTTCAAACATCTTCATCACCTAAAGACCATGCACAGAAGAACTGACTCACTCAAGTTCCTCTTTGGTCATGTGTACATTATTCCTCATGCAACTAGAGCCAGGACATAGTTTTAAAGAATAGTTACAAGTGACAAAACTGTGTTAAAATATCATAGAATGGCTTGTGCTGGAAGAGATCTCAAGGATCAACAAGCTCCAACCCCCCTGCCACATGCAGTGCTGCCAACCTCCATAATCTAATACTAGACCAGGCTGCCCAGGGCCCCATCCAACCTGGCCTTGAACACCTCCAGCGACAGGGCATCCACAACCTCTCCAGGCTTAAATCACGTGGCTTAAGTGTATTTGGTCACAGCAATTCTTTATTTAGCATGGGAAAACTGCCTTCAAAATTAAATGCTTTGAAGATTTCCACTACTAGAAGCTCAAGATTTACCTATTCAAATGTACTTGAAGGTATCATAAAACATTTTCCCCAGAGTTTATACTCATGTGTTATCACTGGCAACACATTTTGTTGAAATTCTGTACGATACCCATTGAACAGCACAAATAAAAGAACAGTTGGACACAGGAGGATAAACACTCAAGACAAACACTCGAGGTACCTCATTTAATTAAAACTTCTGAGCATAACGCAAAGCAGGCTTGAGTTATGTTAAAGTGATCACCACACTACTTTCTCGAAAAAAAATCAGCTGTCCCCCACTGCCCAGTTCTGTGCAGTTGTGAGAGTACAGTCTAGTACAAGAGGGTTCAGCTCAACAAGGTTCCTTGATGTTTGAAAGGGAGATGATGTGTCTGGATCTACAGCTCCAGGTGAAACATTTAAGTCCTGAGCATATGAGGAGAGCTGACATACAGGAAAAAAAAAAAAAAAAAAAAGTGAGAAAATGAAACAGAGACACTAAAAATAACAAAAAATTGGGTTAACTTACAAGAAAAAACACTGACAATGTCTTAAAATGTGTCCATCTCCAGGACAATACTAGTAGTATTTCACAAAGGTCTGGAAAGTTACCCTGAAGGCAACTGTCTACAGATTCCTTCTCAAGAAGTGGAGAATTCATTCCCCTCTTGTTGCACAAGAACAGGATGAGCCTGTCCACATGTGTTACACTGGGGAAGGCAGTGTCTGCCATTTGGCTGTACGATGGCACTGCTCGAGGAGCCAGGGCTGCTCCACATCCGCAGCGTTCCCAGCGGTGTCAGCATTGATGGTAACGCCTATGAGGTTGGAACTGTACTCAGACGTGGCAGACATTGGGTCTAATTCCCACCTCTGCCTCCACAGGGTCAAATCATAGAATCGCAGACATATTTTAGTTGGAAGGGACCTTTAAAGAATCTTTTCAACTCCCCTGAAACGAGTAGTGTTTTCTTCTACTTACTGCTCCCAAGGTGACAAATATACTTTACATGTGTATTATACTTAATGACTAATGAACAAAATATGTACAATTCTGGGAGTGATGGGGTACCTCAAGGCTCTCTTTATTCAGTTGTGTGCGTGGATACAAATTAGATTTCCTCTGGAAAGAGGAGAATGGCTGCTCCTTTAGACCCCAGTAATGACCAAGCCTCAGACAGGCACCATTGGGCTGGTCCATCATCAGTGGATGGCTGACAGATCTTGAATAAAAGTTCAGCTGTGGTCATCTGAGGAACTTTAAAGTGAAAACTAAGATGTCATTAGAGAATAAAGGGGAGGTTAGCAGCTGCCTGATGCCTTCAGGATTACATCTGCATTTGACAGCTACATTTCAGCTCAGGTAATTCAGAAAGGTAGGGAGGGGAAAGAGCTGAAATAATAAACTTAGAGTGCTACTTTAAATAACGTGGTTACACTTTAACTGAAGCAGGAACTCATCTACTAGATAACACAGCAGCCCAAGAACTGATTTCAGAGCACTCAGAAGCTCCCGCACAAAGCTCCTATCAGTGTTCTCAACAAATACGTATTTCTTCCTTCACTTCCTCCCAAACACAGCTCAATGGAGTGTACCCTGAGCTCTCCAGATCACAGCACAGATATGCTACCTGCCTCAGTTCCTCTGAGTACAGCACAGCTCCACCCTTTGTCCAGAACTGCAAGTAACAGAGTGAGTGCATCACACACCACAGAAGTGATGGCAATGTAGCGACTGCACACTTTCTGAATACTTTCTTAAAATTAGCAGTTGGCAGCTGTACCAACAGAATGTGGAGACTGATATCCTATGCATTAATAACAAGGTTATTTTTTTCTTCCCTTTTTCATACCTCTAATATCACATTTGTACTACAAGCGAGTCAACAGTTACTTCCTCAGTTTCCAGTTGGAGAATAACGCTGAGCAGAAGGATTTGGGCAAGAGCAGAGGCAGCCAGCATTCCGGGCTCCCGCTCTACCTCACCCCTCAGCTCCAACACACGAATCCAACCTATCCCTCCTACAACCTATCCCAAGTTACCCCCTGAATCATTTCACTTTAAGGGGAGAAAAAAAAAAAGAAAGAAAGAAAGACTGAAACTTGGAATCAAACGTTGCGAGCTCTCCTCGCCTTTTCAGCACCACGAGGAGCGATAAAAGTTTAGCAGAACTCGCACGAGCGGGTGCGCTCAGACGGAGGTACGGGGATCCCGGCGCTGCCGCCCGGGCTGACCGCGGGATGCCCCCCGGAGTACGGGACCCCGCGCTACGACAAGAGGGCTGCCCGGGGTCCGCTCCCCCCGCCGTTACCTCGATGTAAGGGACGATTTTGCACGAGAAGTCCTCTAGGAGCCACTTCTTGGTAAGCTCCTGGAAGATGACCAGCGGCAGGCAGAAGAAGACGATGAGGAAGTCCCAGAAGGCCAGGTTGGCCAGCAGGGAGTTGGAGATGCTCCGCATGTAGTAGTTGTGACAGACGATGCACATCACTGCCATGTTGCCCATGATGCCGATGCCGAAGATCACCACGGAGAGGCACATGACGGCGTAGGCGCCGTACGACTCCTCGGTCAGCGGGTAGAAGGGGTTCCGGAGCCGGGCTCGGCGCCCCGTACCGTTGCCGCGGCCCCCGGCGGCGCTCTCGCCGCGGGCAGAGCCGTTCAGCGGCAGCCACCGGGGGCCGCTCCCCTCCGCCGCCCCGGCTCCGTTCTCGCTGCTCCGCGCCCGTCGCCGCCCGTGCTCCGTCTCGACCCCGCGTCCGTGCACAGCGACGCGGCGGCCAGGGGGGGCGAGAGGCGTCGGGGTTGGCGCCGAGCTGGAGCGCTGCGGGGGCGCCGGCAGCGCGGAGACGGCGGCGGGGAGCAGAGCGCAGGCGGCCCAGGCGCCCAGCACCGGGCAAAGCAAGGCGACGGGAGCGCGGAGCGGCCGCATGGCCGGGAGGCGGCGGGGCTCAGCCGCTGCCCTTCGGCTCGGCGGGTCTGGCGGCGGAGGGCATGCCCGCACGCGGAGCGGAGCTTCTTGCCGCCTCCCGGGGCAGAGCCCGAAAGTTGTGCCGCCGCCTCTGCCGCGCGGAGTTAATGTAGCGCGTGCGGAGCCGGGAGGACCCCCCCCGGCGCTCCGCCCTTCCGCGGGAGCGCTGCCGCCCCGCCGCGTGTCGCCTATTTACATCCTCCCGCGGGCAGCGCGGCTTTCGGAGGGGAGAGGTCCCGCGGGAACGCCGCCCCTACCCGGGTGACTGCGGCCACCGGCTCCTCCCGGAGAAAACGGGTTGCCGCGCAGAGCGCAGCGTGTTTGAACGCTTTGCCAAACTCCGGCCGGCGGCGAGCACAGCGCCCGGGTGGGCGCAGTCCCAGGACCGACCCCTGCGGGACGCTCCCGCCTCCGGCTGCAGAGAGAGAGCGGCGACCGCGGCGCCGTGCGGAGCGTTGGGCTGAGGAGCTCTCCCGGCTCAGCTCGGCGCCGCTCAGCCCGGTGCTGCTCAGTCCAGCTCTTCCCAGGCGGGCTCGGCGCAGCGGCGGCCGGGGGCGCGCCGGGGAGGCGGGCGAGCAGCGCGGCGGCCGCGCAGTGCGCAAGCGCCGCCCGGCGGCGCCGAGAGACCGCTCCGGCTCCGGCCGTGGCCGCGGCGCCGCCCGGCGGGTCCGGCTCTGGTAGGTGAGGAAAGCTGACGAGATGGGGCCGAAAGCATCACCTTTACGGCTGCACAGCGCCGGAGGCATCCCCGGATAGTGCTGGGGCCCACGAAGGCTGCGCTGTTTTTTTGTTTTTGGTTTTGTTTTTTAATTTTTTTTTCTGTTTTGAGCATTTTTTAACGTTTCTGTTTATTGTCTTGATTCAGTCTGATAAACTTTATAGCTCTTTCTTCTTGCTTCCCAGATTTTTATATAATTCAAGCGATTTTTTTTTAGCTTAATAAAGTTGGATACACCACGTATTTCCCTGTAAGCAGCCTGAAGGACTCTGTCCCTCTTTTCCATCCTTAAGAGGCTCCATGCAGCTCCTTCCCACCACCTTTAAAAGTTTTACACTCTTCTTAAGAAGCACGTTGAGAGTATTCTTGTTCCCTCCTTGAGCTGAAGCCGTTCTGCAGGAGATCAATAAGCAGCAGCTGTGCTTCATGGCTGTGCATCTAACAGAGCTGTGGGCTCCTTTTGTAGGCAAGCGTTGTGACCCTGAACGCAAGGAGTGTTCTTGTAGGCTTTTTGTCTTAATGACCAACAAAGGAAAACGTCAGCCTGCAGTGGCAGAAAATACATGCCACACACACACACACAGAGCCAACCTGCCAGATGCAGTCAGGGACACATTGCTACCACTTTGTCTCTGTGGGGCAGAGGCAAGCTGTAGTGCCCACAGGGTTCTTGTATGGATTGTTTCTTATAGTTTATTTCATAGAATCACAGAATCGTTTGAGTTGGAAGGGATCCTTAAAGGTCATCCAGTCCAACTCCCTTGCAATGAACAGGAACACCACAACTAGATCAATTTGCTCAGAGCCCCCTCCAGCCTGACCTTGAGTGTCTCCAAGTATGGAGTTTCCACTATGTCTCTGTGTAACCTGTTTCAGTGCCTTATTAAAAAACTCTTTCCTTATATACAGTCTAAATCTCCCCTCTTTTGGTTTGAAACCATTTCCATGTCCTGTCACAGCAAAACCCGCTAAAGTCTGTCCTCTACTTTCCTACAGCCCCCCTTTAGGTACTGAAAAGCTGCTCTCAATCTCCCAGAACCTACTCTTCTCCAGGCCGAACAACCCCAGCTCTCTCATCCTGTCCTTGTAGGCGAGTGTTCCAGGTGATGTCTCACCAGCACAGAGCAGAGAGCAGGATCATCTCCCTCAACCTGCTGGCCACTTCGTTTTTGATGCAGCCCAGGAACCTGGTTGGCTTTCTGGGCTGGAGAAACACGAACCCACCCAAGTGGCAGAAGGGAAGCATTGCATCGAGGCGCTCACTGAACTGACTGCCTTCAACAGAAGGTGAAGTGCCTGGGATCAGGTATTGCATGGAACATCCTATGCATCTGAAGCAAAAAAACTGTCTGAATGTGCCCCTGAACACTGCCTACCCAAGAAGGATGAAAAAATCGACCTTTGAGTGGCTAAAAGTAGTGAATCCTGTCTGACTCAAACTGAGGAGCAGTGCCTTTCCATGGTGGTCAACAGAAAGCTCTCAGGACCCATGCAGCGTCCTGCTCCTGACACCATTCTCACACATGGAGTTGGAATGTAACCGTGGGCAGCCTGAAATGTTTCTAAGCATGCAGAAACAGGTATAATAAATGGCACTGCCGCACAGAATGCTCCTTAATATAAGTTATGTTATTATTCTTCCTTAGCAATGTGTCATCTCATGGACTTAAATGCCCAAGATAATAAGTAATATCTTTTATCTAACAAAAGTGTCTTTGAATAGAAAAAATAGCAGGAAAATGAGGGAATGGTAAATACATTTTACCTTTTTTTTTCTTTTTCTTTTTCTTTTTCTTTTTCTTTTTCTTTTTCTTTTTCTTTTTCTTTTTCTTTTTCTTTTTCTTTTTCTTTTTCTCCCATTTGATTCTTTGGAGCTCAGCTGGTGTGTAAAAGGAGTTAATGATGCTAATGAGCTTACATTTACTGCGCCTTTCTTCCTGAAGAGTCCCAAAGGGCATTACAAGCAGATATGATAAATTCACTGCTTGTTCTTAAAGGATACTGAGGAGTATTGCTCCTGGCTTTGTATGGAGAAGCAGACAGCAGTCAGCAGATGCACTGCCCTCTGTGTACTCCTGGAAGAGCTATGCATCCTGAAGAAGAAGGTTAAGCAGCACTCGGTTTACATCAGTGATCCTTTAATGGTGAGATAAGAACTGAGTCCTGCATCGGTTTTCCAGTGTCAGCAGTCTGCCTGCTTATAACAGAGACAATTGATTTCTAAACACAAAAAAGGTCTCATAAATTATTGTTCTCTGCTTACAGTTTTGTCACATTTCTCTTATTTCATTAACTATTTGGACTGTAACATAGACCAGCATTGGCCAAATATTATATATATATTGTGTTTTGCAGCTTGTGTCCATGCAACCCTGCTTGGAATAGAGGAGCTTGTCTTATTTGTACAGAGTGATGAAAAAGTTGTTTTGCGTTTTTGCCTTGCTGAAACCTTTACATAAAGGGGTGTCAGAGGAGTGATATTCCCCAGTGGTTTCCTATCTCACTGGGTCACAGCTCTGTGTGGATTTAGGACTGGCAGATGGCCTCTGCACCTCACTGTGATGACTTCATTCTGCCGTCTGCAAAGGTCCCCCTTCATTGCTTCTGCACGGAGTTACTTTGTTGTCAGAATGGACCCCTGTTTACTACTGCTACCCTGTTGGGTGCTGAAAGTCAGCATCTGAAGGTTTGGCTTTCCCAGTTTCTTTCGTCTCAAACATTCAATTACAAATTTGCTGCAATCTGTATAATTTCTGTTTGTTTGCTTGTTTATCTGTGTTTTCATTTGCTTGCTTTGCATATGTCTTTAGTCCTTCCAATCAGTTAGCTGTTTCCTGAAGTGAGATCTTCCTTCAGGACAAAGCTTTGCTCTGTCATGTTGTGATGCCGCCTCCAGTTCCGTCAGCTTTCACAGCTCAGAGTGTGTGCCACTGCTGAAGGAGCCGTGGAGCTGTGACAGCCTTCCTACCAATTCATGCATCAGCCTGGAAACAGCCTCATGAGCCACCAGCACACAATTGGATTCACAACACACTGAATGAAACAGCAACTTTTTTTTTCCTGTTAGGTGGAGAAATGAAAACTAAAATTTGAGGTGTTTTTGCAGCCAAAGTTGGTTATAGGAAAGCCAATAAATGTGCTCCTACATTAAAGAGAAAAAGAGCAGAATTTGAAAAGTTTCCAAGTCTACATTCTTCTTGTTGGTTTTCTATGACATTTTAACTATGATAAAGAAATCAATATGCTTTCAATGCTTTAGTGTGATTTTTTGTTTGGCATCTCCAATAGCTATTAAAAGAATACGTGATACTGAGGTACTCCCAGCCTAAGCACATTGTGGTGCTGCACAGGAAGGGATGAGTGCAGCTTGTTTTTAGTCCTCCTCAAGGCTGCTATGCAACAGTTCATCAGTGAGGAAGGAAAAAAGCAAATAATCAAAAAATAATTCCTATTCTGTTTTGGTTTTAAACTACAGTATGCTTGGCTGCCTCACATTAAACTCTTAATATTTAGGCAAACGCAGTAGGACAAATTTTCTCCGTGCATTCAATAAACTGATCTGCTGACACTGTCCTCTTACAACTCCCTGAGTTTTTCATGTGTATCACCTGATCAGAAAAAAATTAGTTCAGAGAGAACGTCATTTCTGTGATCCAGTACTATTTCAGACAGACCCAAATCCCCCAGTCGATGGAAAGCTTTTACTGTTGAACTTGGTTGTTCATATGGATGAACCAGGCTCAGTAAATAAATGTTGGAAAGGTTGAGGATGGAATTCAAAAAGAAAATCAAAGTTTGATGATAAAATGGGAATTTTTTTTTTTTTGTAATTACTGTTGTGATTCTGCATTTATTGAGGTCCATTAGGAAACCTTATGATGGCTCTTGAGTATAGATTGCTATTTCTGTCTAGTTTCACATTTAAAATTATAATACTCTCCCTTTTAACCTTTCTCTCCCTCTGAAGCTTGGGTTCTGTTTTCAAAGGTAAGCAGTGGATGCTCACATAGACCAAAGTGATTTGTTTTTAAGGTTATCCTTGTTTTGAAACATAATTACCAGCAACCCTTCTGTTATTATTAGCGATAAAAAGACAAGTGATCTATATCACATGGAAAACTAAAATGTGATTGATACTTGCATTACTGCTTTTCTGTTCTGTTTTATTCAAAAGGCAGAGCAATATATAGAATATCTAGCAACATCGATTGTTGGAGACAGAAGAAGTCAATATTTTTTTAAAGGTGAATTACTTGGAGAATAGGTTACATTTATATAGCCTGAATCTGGGAGAAAGGAGTATCTATTATTAGTGAATATCCTTGAGAGACCATGGATAAAGCCAGAGAGGGCAAAACCGCCAGAGTCATGCCCATCCACATCAAATCATTCTATTTCAGGATCCCATGTTTGGCATCATCCCTATTATCTGTGATAATCTTCACAAGTTTCTATGTATAAAGTACTCAAACAGATAAAAGGTCTCAGTAATCAGTGGTGCTAGAGGTAAGGTATAAAGACATTTTTTCCTTTGCCTGAAATTCAAATCTGGGAAAAGAATAAAAACTTTCCTGTTTTAGAGTGTATTCAAGATTTTAATTGCAGTCATCAAGAAATGTAAAGGGGCAGTGAAGGTCTTATGAATGTTTGCTCAACCTGTGCAGACTTTTCAAATGCTAGTTGGCATCAGCTTTCAACATCACTGATTTTCTACAATATTCACCATAGTGAAATTCTTTTGATCATTGCATTTCAGAAAATTCTTAGATGTTTTATGCTTGTTTTGCCACATGATTTATACAAAGTATTTTTTTCCTATTCTTTCTGATCTTTTTACTTTTGTAGTGTAGATAAATAGCCATGGTGCTCCTCCTGTTCTTTGTTTCCAGGTTTTAATATTTCTTCTCATTTGGATTGGCACATAAACCCTGATAACCACAAACTGGTGTTCAGGGCTCCAAGTCACTCCGCATCTGTGATACAGATAATTGTCAGGAACAGAGCTCCAGTCATTGCTTGCACTAGTTTATTATTTAATCAAAATCTAAAGTTCAGAGAAAACTAGAAGTCCTGAACAGTATGGACTTCTAAGTATTGAAATGAATTAAGAATGAATTTGCTATGTGGGAAGCCATAGCAAATGTTTCAGAGCTGATATGGGAAACCCAATGGAAGACTAAAAGCTCCATTATTTCCAGTGCTGGAAAACTCCAAGTAAAGGTAGAAGTTCATAGGTTCAATAGGTTTTGGAAGCACTGTTATGCTTGGGATGGTCCTGAGTGCATAATATATCTTCCCCAGTGCCTGCATCCCAGCCCAGATGCAGACAGCAGTGGGCACCTCTTGCATTTCCCCATGAGGTAAAAAAGAGACGGCATGTTGTTATCAAGAGTTGGGTATCATTTTCTACATTTGATTACCAGTTTTTTTCTTGTCTCAGGTTGGCAGAGGCAGTTGAATGACATCTCAGTTGTTGGCTTTTAACAGCCAATACATCTCTAAAGCAAAATGAAGACAATGTGGGAAAGAGGTACAGGAGTCAAGAAGGCTTTCAAAAAAAAAAAAAAA
>PPHD01001523.1:0-40390 GCA_002909625.1 Bambusicola thoracicus | reverse complement strand
ACCCCCCCCCCCCCCCCCCCATCACCTACTGCTCCTCACTTACTGAGTGGGACACCTACATGGAGCACAGGTATTAATTTATGAAAACATCCCTTGTCATCATTGCCAGTGTTTTTTAATATTGAAGGCCACATCAATCTTCATTTTGAGTGACTAATGTGCAGCAGTACATTATCATAAAGCATACAAAAAAAAGAAGAAAGTCTATCATCTTAACATATTACATGCTGAGGAATAAGTAAATGAATATCTGATAACTAGAGATGTTAAAAAAAAAAAAACAGCTGCAAGAATGTTGTTCCTCTTTCCTTATGTCCAGGCCAAACATCCCATAGGCACAGTGGCCATATTTCACTGTGGTACAGCAGCTGACTGGGGTAAAGGCAGGAGCACAGGAGAGCAGATAACTCAGCTCTGCACTTTAAGCTCTCTGGCTGTGGGCTGTCAGGCAGCCCGGCAACTCTGCAGCCCACTGAATGGATTTTTAATTTTTAATTTAACTTTGACAGTTTCCACTGCCATCAGAAGGGCTTTATTCTTTTTAGATACAGCATTTGTATGCTAGCTGCTAGCGGTCTTTGATGCACAACTGTTATAATTCAAACTTGAAATTTAATACATATCTAATATGCAGTTAGACTCTCAATAACAGAAAGCTGCTGTGTTTAGGATGCAGGTCTGGAACTCAGCGGATCTGACATAAAACTCCACTCACACACTTCTACCTACTACAGGTAAGCCAAGTCACTAACGCAATCTCACAGACACCTCCAAATGAATTTGAAGATGGTGCCACATTTTTAAAGGTGCCCTGGGCACATTCGAGGCAGCATTCACGTGACTCCAGGTGGCAGACAGGGCTCTTGTTTTATGATACTTTGGTTTTGTTCCATGCATCACTGTCAGATGTTCAGTGGAAATGGCATCCTAGCGATCTCAAAGGCTCTAAGCTCAGCTGAGCCTACATTGTAGCTCCTTTTGAAACGTGACTTACAAATTCATGTTTTATTGAAATGGAAGGTAAGTTCCTAACTGCCTAGTGAAATCCTCAAAAATGCTACACGTTCAACCTCTGTCAGAAAGTTTTAGTGCCTCACCAAGGAACTTCCCAAGTTACCTCTAGCTTCCCCATGCCTCTTAGAAAAACACGGTCATCTCTCTGAATGTCCATGGCTTTAAAGTGTAGACAAATTGCTTTCGCCTTCCTAGTCTGAAAGCAGAATAGGAGCCTACACTAATCGCTCTGGCAGACATTTGTTGTAGCATTCTGTATGCCACCAGCAGTGATCTCAAAGAAATAATTAACAAGCAAATCTGTCCTTTCATCTTGCACAGTGTGCCATTAAGAACATGCTCTTGTCAAAAAAAAGACCAATTTCATTTGTATGAAAACCCCAGCAAAACTAGAGCGATGCACCACCAATGACAATTGAAATTACGAATGCTGTTTGGCATCCTTAATATTTGCAGAATAAATCAGATATATGAACAGAGTCTTTATCTACTCCATCTACTTCTGACACCAAAAGACTCTCCTGGCTGCAGGCTGGAGATCTGCCACCAAACTGAATTCAAATCCAACTCTCTCTCTAGGGACTGCCAGAAAATAAGGGGGAACAGCTCATGAACCAGTTAGCAGGAGATAAGTACCTGGCTACAGAAGTTACCAGCCACCACACCTTGGAATGCTGCAGCAAGAGGATTTTGTTCAACAGACTTCAGATGTTCTTCATATTCCCATCTTACAAAGCTTCTGTGGATAAAAATGCAAGTAGAATTATTAGAAGAAACGAATCATTATGAGACACACTCTCTTATTCTTTCCATTTCCTAAGCTGTTCTATGAAAATCATAAATGAAAACCGTATTCCCTTTTAACTCAACAGGATTTTTTGCCATTGATCTGAACCAATTCAGCTTTTCTCTAGATCATCTGAATGATGCATTACCTTTCTGAGAATCATTATTAGGATGAGCTTCCTTCTGGCAGAGGGAGAACAGAACTTACCCTAGAGGTGATGGCTGTAAATACTAACTTTGTGAGAGAGAACACTGCAGGAACTTTCTAGGAACGTGAGACATTTAAAAGAGATCTCGCTGCCTCTGGTGTTCCCGTGTGCTGCTGGTGACCAAAGGACAGGCACAGCAGACCTTTCTAGGAACACGCACGAGCTGTTGCGCTGTGATTCTAATCACCAACCAGGAGAACAGCAGGTCAGCTTCTGCAGGGCCTGTTATCTTCCTGGTGCTCTGCAGACGTTTAGCCCCAAATACCAAGCTCACAAATACATTTCAGCAGTAAAATAGGTTACCTGCATGGAGAACAAGCACTGAGACCTTCAGTGCCCTCTATTACTCAATACTTAAGAACACAAATCCTCCTCGTGTTGAAAGAATTCTGCTCAGTTCAAAGCACAATACAGAACACATACAGAATTTGGCTAGGGATATGCAGAATATATATTAAAATATCTTAAAGCCCACATACAGACAAACATTGAATACTTCCACATTCAGAACTGCGTATTTGTTGTTCAAGGTTCCTCTCAAAGCTGACAGCCTATTTCAACTTGATTTTGTGAAATAAGATGCGACTGTGAGAAGACCAAACATTGCGCTCCTGTCAGCAGAGTGAGAAGCACCTCCTCTCACCTGGCCCATCAGCACCAGCTCCAGCAGGGACCGCAGCCTGCTGCACAGACCTATGGCACATGTTATCAACTTCGTTGCAGGTGTCATGGTGCTTTGTACAGGAGCAGAAGTTACCCCTGTTACATCTCCAACAGCTGCCATATGGACAATTTTATAGGCCACTCCTGGGCCTGCCTTGGTGGGTTCCTACAGACAATGAACTCATGCTAGCCCCTCCAAATCCAGTTAGACTGCTAACTTGAAAGCCCAGCAGCAGGCGAATAGTTTCCCTGTTGCTGGCAGAGAAACTGTGTCCTTCCACCAGGTGCCTCACTACTATGATGGCATCAGAACATCTTTTTCTCTTTCTGTGGTATGGGTACATAAACAACAAACATGTCTATATCAGTCCATTACATTACAGCATGTGTGTATCAGATGCAGCACACACAATTATGTTAAACATTTTTGAAGTCATCACACCTGAGATATACACTTGGATTCAGAGCTAGAATTCACAGAACAGAATGTAACATACCCACCTTGTGACAGAGAAAGAAAAGAATACATGAGAGATGAGAGATCTGGCACAAAAGGCAGAACGACTTCAGTGCCTTTCCATTACAGAGCATTACTATAGAAGAAGCTGGGTCTTTCATGTCAGTCAGTTAGCTTTTCAATTCTGTCAGAAGCAGAGTGATAACCTTGAATTCTCTCTATGGGGATTTCCCTCCTCCTCTCACAGTTCTGTGTCCAATTCTGTGGCTGACAATTAGAAATGCTATTTTGTCCTGACCCATGTGACATCTGAAATACCAAGGCACCTGGTGTTCAGAGATGCTGTTAAGGCACCTCAATAGGTTTCATCTCAAGTTCTAATGAGTGTGACAAAGTAATGATCCTTGGAGAATTTCCTTGGAGTTTCTGAAGAGAAAAAAAAAACACATCACCAGGTACTCTTGCAAGAAGCTACAATGTGCACAGGTGGAAGGGGGCTGATAAAGTTCCCAAATAAAGGGACCTGTGATTTCAGCCAAGCATTCTGCACCATGTATGCTTCAGGCAGAACTCTTGGGCCAGCCTGTAGATGCCATGCTGTATCTGGAGATCAGTTTGTTCACACTGTCAGACAGACTGAAGTACTTGGGCTTTAGCACAATCAAAGGCAGCTCCTCTGCTGACCTGTGCAGCATATTGCACCCCCTGGCCACAGTAAGGCTATCTGTGCTAAGAGGTACTGTTGTAAGAGAAGTTAACCTGGCCAAACCTTTTCAGATTATATTTCTCAACCATGCATTTACTTGTCACTGCACTGTTTTGCCAGACTGCAGTCTGTTCAGAGGGGTAGAACCAAATAAAGGTATTTGATTCTAACGCTCACATTTGGTTTACCCTTCCTGCTACATGCCTGCTGATCCCTTGGGTTTCACACACCCATAGCTCTTTTTCTCCTTTATGAAGACAAGATCTTCAGTAAAGCAACAGTCCATTTTCTATGTGTTTTATAGTACCCACTTAATTCCCCACAAAGATAAAATACAAATACTCAGCATCATAATGGTATTACTCCATGTATATTTGCATTACCTATGACCTGAATTCACTGATAATTTTAAATGTAATTGCTTTGTTCAGTATATTTCACAATATGCCATTTGGGAAATGATGTCATAAGTAAACTTTTCTTTGCAGATTGCCCTATATTCATTAGCAAGCATACACCAAAACAGTAGTTGAAGTTTTCAATGCTTTGCTTTGGTTGGCAATATTCCAAGTACTGTAAAATAAAAGGCATTTTGATAATTCCTTTATGAAGCAGATCCAGCTCCATTGCTGTCATTACATAATGCAAATGAAAATAATTGCAAATAACAAAATTCATTTTCAAGTGCAGTGGACAATGTTTTGCTCATAGAAACATCCCGGCACATGAAAGAACATGTTCTTTCCAAGTCCTTGCTGTGCCTCAGCCAGTCTGAACAAAGGTCTAATGAGTTTGCGAATAGTGTGAAAAAATGGATGATGGTCTGACTAGTTGACTGGAGGGCAGGAAAAACTGCAATTCGTCCGGGTTTGATTGAATCCTGAGTCAACTGCCAGTGCCCACACAACCCGGAAAAATGGGATGAAAGGCCAAAGAGATATTAACAGGAGACATGTCGTACATCTGCTTTGACAGATGATTTTCACACTTCACACATTTAGCTAAAGATCACTTTCACAGCAGTTCTTACAAAGCTAAGCCACTTCTAAATGAAATGATTAAAAACAACTGAGGATTAAAGCATCAAAGTCTGAGCCCTTATAAAGCTTATCTGAAACAGTAATAGTCATGATGAACAACGATGGAGTAGAGCACTTACCTACAAGATTTTTAATTAATGAGACACCCATGCATCAAAAACCAATCAATCAGTTTATACGGTGCTAAAGATTTAGTTGATTTGTTTATCTAACACTGTGAAATATGAAGTACATATCACAAGCCTTTTATACCTGTGATTAAAGAAGTACAATATGGTTTTGTGGACTGTTAAAATTGTACGGGGAGACTGAAAGAATCACCTTCGCTTCTTTCTGCTTGTGAAATGTCTGCAACCAGATGTCTTACCTAAACATGGCTTGAGGTTAACCAACACAAGTGAGCGTTATCTGATGCTGTTTGAGCCTGGATCAATGGCAAATAATTCAATATATAGACACTGAGCTACAGCAGTCAAATGAGACAAAGAATTTCCTTTCTGCTGTTTAATCTGATAAAGGACTTAGTGTCAGAGCTGCCCAAGGAACTGCTGCAAATCCAAAAGTGTGAGTTCAAATCCTGATGCTGGGTTGCATGCCAAAGACCACACTCTGAGTAGTGGCAATGGAGTACTTAACCTGCATGAGCTGCAAAGTCAAAGGCAGCCAAGCACAGTAGCATGACATGAGCTACAGATGAGCCCAGTTTGATGTGCCATCACCATGCTGTGAAGAGATGAGTGAAATACTTAAAACCAAGAGAAGGCTTTGGAATCTCTCTTCCCTAATCTGTATTTTTCTGCAAGAATATTTCTAACATTTTCAGAAGTAACAAATGTTGGACTGCAATACTTACTAATACTTACTAATTTGTACCCATGTCACATGTACATAAAATACTGTTTATGAATGAAAGCACATAAAGGGAATATTCATAAAATAAAGGAAAAGTAAAGGGAATATACTTAAACTTGTCTGACTCACACGCCATTGTGCTGTGATTCAGAGCTGCAGTCTATAACCTACTCTACTGGCTCAGTCACCAGCCTGTTCCTCCATTTTTTAAGCCAAAAAATAGTGTTAATGTAACAGTGACAAAGCTAATCGACCGGAAGACTAACATCTTTGCTCCTGATGATTATTTCTTCTTAGTAAGACAAGCAGTTCAAGCAAAGAGTTACCTATTGGTAACTGTTTGTTTTCTTTTTCACCTAGACAGGTTTGATTCAAGCTCTCGATCCTTAGGACCTACAAAGACAAACAAGAGAACAAATGCAAGCCTGGCTCCAGAGCAAGTTGATGAGAGGGAACTCCCATAACTGAGGTTAATAGCAAAATCCCATTGTCTCTGCAGTTTCCCTACAATTGCAGGAAGGCCAAGATTTTTATATCACTGCTGACTGCAGCACTGGGACTCTTGAATGAATGGTCTTTATAGTAAGTATACGTAAATGGAATTTTGACACAAAAAGGATGCCTGAGCAGCAACCAGAGGGCTTTGAATGATAAGGAGAAACACTCTAAAAGCACCTCCCACCTTTAAGAATTCATATCCAGGTACAGTAGAACTCATTGTGGCTGCTAAGGAGGATGGGCAAAATTTAAAAGATATTCAGTAACATAGAAGAAGAAACATCACAGCTTAAAACTCAGTCTTAACAGACGTATGCTCTCCTGAACATTATTCTACTAAGCCACAGTTTTCATTATTCTGCAGGTATTCATTTTCAGTTTGATCCAAAATCACACGTACTGCCAAACATGACACATGTCCTGAGGAACCATGTAAGTTAGCCTCAGTGCTTTACCTCTCAACTCAGTGAATGCTCACCTGAATCCCGAGTCAGCACACTGTAAGTCACCACCTCACAGGTCAGGGATGCCTGAACTAAGGCCACCTCAACTATCCATGTTACTAAGCTGAAATTATGGCTCAGATCTTCTAGTAAGACACACTGCTCCATCATATGGCCTATTTACCCAGTGCTATTCATTCAGAAGTGCTCCAGTCTTAGAGTTACTGGGTATATTGTATACACTCCTTAGCAAACACTGAATGACCTTAAACACTATTCTAAGAAAAGCAGAGGAGCTCCAAACACAATCAGGGAAGAGAAAAAGTCCCTAATTTGTCTGAAGCTAGTCTGGAGCATCCAGAAGTGTTTGTTGAGAAAGAATTAGAATTCAAGTGCTATTTAAAAAAATCACACATGAAGAAATAGTTCTGGAGTAATGTTTCACAGGACACAAGCTGATTTACCCCAGGTGCATTACTGAGTTGTCAGAAAGCACTGAATGTTAAGGCAGCAACAGCTTCTAATGAATCCACTTTGTACCATTAATACCAATGCATACACACATATTACTTGCACAACATATATTCTGGAAAGCACCTTGCATGTGAGCATAAAGCTGTGACTCTGTGATACCTGTTGTACCTTTAGAAGAGGATGCTCACATCTGAAAACAAGTGTGTTGTGTGCCAGCTTTCTGGAGAAAAAAAAAAATCCATGTTTCACTGAAACTTCTTTATACTTGTGTAGAGAAGGGTTAACAAATAGAGTTCTTATCTGGAATTCATACTCATGATTTCTTCTTGACCAGTCGCGGCTCTGCAGTATCACTTTTCTGTCAGCCTCTCATCCCTACAGATCCATGTTTTTAGCTTCTTCATCTGAGTTCAAAGATGTATTGTCTTCTTACTGATGGAACGGATATAACCCCAGTCAATGAGGAAGATTCAATATGTCAGGTACTTTTCCTTTCAGAAACCAGTTATACATGTGAAGAAAATTAAATGTATGAAAAGTAAGCTAGAAAAATAAGGAATGTCTGGCATTTATAGGAGACCAGGGCTTTCTATCATTCACAATCGTGTTGAGATTAGGAACTGTACTGTCAGCAGCGTTATATCAGTTCTCAAGATGAGTGAAATGCAACAGGCTACATTTCAGTATAAAAATATACCCCTGTTTGCCTAGAAAACTAATATGAACCCACATCTTTGCAGGTTTTCATAGATGGATAACTTTAACTGTAGGTAGCAACTCAATATAAGAGAGGATCTTGCTTACCAGTTGAGTCTTCAATAAATGTAGCTCCATTGACTTCATTTTCAGTAATCAGTTCACTAACAGTCCTGAATGAATGGATGGTTTTACCTGGGTTGGCCTGGTCTGCAGAGCTCAACAATCAGTTTTGTATGCCCCTGTGGGTAAGACCAAAGTCCACTCTAGGCAAAGAGTGATTAGGGCTTTGAGCACACAAATAAGCTTACTATACAGTAGACATGAAATCTCTTTCCATAATAGTTCTAGAATCTGGTCATGCACTTAGAATATTTGAGAGAGCTCATGTAATCTGCTGTCAGTGGCTGAAGTCGAATGTAAATCAAACACTTTCCTACTATGTCTAACTTATTCATAAATATTAGTAATCTAATTACTATCCACTTAATGGCAGACTATTAGTCTTTGTAGAAGGTACCTGTATAGGTATAAAGAAAATCTATTAGTTTTCTTTTTAAAATGTTTGGCAAAGGAAGAATTTAATTTCTTCAAACACAGCAATCGATCAATGCTGCTCTCCAAAGGTCAGTAAAGATCCTGCTTCTGCCTCTGGCCCCATCTCACTGTTCTGATGCGTTTCTGTGGCTGCGTTCCAGGCCCTCCTTAGGAAGGCTGCTCAGCAGTAACCCTCCCATAGCCTGCTTTGGCTGCTTTCAGAAATATTCTCAAAAATACCTTTTTAATATCTGAAAAGAGTCAGAAAAAAGAGAAAATGTGCTTAAGAACGCCCCTTGATGGTGCTTTTCTTTCAAAGAGCAAAAACATGCAATTATAATTCCACACGGAGCTACAGAAAGCTGAGTACCGAGTTGCATAAAACCCTATTTTACATATATAGAGCATGAAGAGAACCCAAAAAGGAAGAGGACAGAAGAACAGAGATTGAACTACCAAGCACACAAGCACCCAGAAGGTAGGAAGGCACCACTTCCTCTTGAACCAAAAGGTATGAATCCACAGAACGCTTTCAGATTAGTCAGTTACCTATAGAGCCAGGTTTAATGCAGAGAAGGTATGTTCTGTCCTGATGGAGAACTGTGAGATGACTCATCTACGCCTCTATAGTATGAGCTGTTTGTTCTTTAACTGCAGGAAATACAATAAAAACTACGATGTCCAGATTGCTGAGCTCATAAGAAGGAACATCCATGTAGTAGCACCAAAAAGCTGCCAACTTCTGTTAAGGTAATTGTGTTGAGGAGAGTAGCACAGTTCGTAATCCACACCAATTTTCCTTTCTGCCTGGGCTGTACAGGATAGCCTGTTCCATGCCCTGCCCAGTCATCGTACAACAAAACGCACCTGATCCTGACAGAACAGTATGTTCCCTGTTTTAAAGAACAGCAACACAATTCTGTGGAATGGTGGAAAAATTCGGGGAAATTTCAGTCCAGCTTTTTTTTAAACTAAATTCCCACAAACAGTCATCTGTAGCTGGCACTGCACACATCAGGATTTACAGGTCTTACCCTCCTTTCTCCAATACACCTGAGAAATCCTCATCACATCTAAAAGGCGCTTTCTCACTGTACACATATTAGCATTTTATGAAAGAAATAATTAGCATATCAAATGCTGGAGATCAATTAGCTGCCAAAGCACCAGTCTAGACACAAGCTCCTGACACTTGTAATAAAATCAAAGCCAAGCTAGCCGAATGCTGCTGCTAACACAGTATGGCTTCTCAGAACAGCAGCAGTAGATGTTCATTCATTACCCTCCTCACCAGCAGTGCAGGAGCTGATTATCATCTGCTTCCATTTGCCGCTATTGCCGAGCCAAATCCTAAATGAGTTCACAGTTACAGTGACTATGCTTCTCCCATCTATGTCTATTGACTGTTTTTCCACCACAGCCACGTGCTCTCTGCAGCTCCTGCACCTCCTTGGGCAAAGCCCAGGCACTGCTCCTCCAGACAGAGCTCCTGCAGAGTCGGGGGAGTGCCTGGTGCATAACACAGCTCAGATGCAGAAGTTCTGCTGAGTCCAAAAACTCTTTGAGGTTTTGAAAGAGTCTGAAGAGGATTTAACTCGTGATGATGAAACAGGGCCAGAACGTTGCACTGCACAAAGCAGAGATCAAATACGTTTGCCCTCAAAAGAAATATGAAAAACTGTGAGAGCTGTAATGCTGTGGTGAGTTGAGAACGAACAGCCGGAGGCAATACATGCCCAGAGAGCGGCAGATGCAGCAGAACAGCAGCTGAGCACCTCATTCTGCAGTCTAAGTATGATGTATTTCTCATGAGATTTCCCTATACATAAAAAAGAGATTTTTCTTCAATTAAATGTAATCAGATCAGAAACCAAATGTCTGCTCTGAATGCACCACACAGCTGTATACCAAATGCGTTCTGACAGCAAAGATCCTCCACTCATCGCTGACGCTCTGCTTTCTCCAAAAACCATCTTGCAGCTCTGCTTTCATCACCAGCCACAGAGATGGCTCAAATACCCTCTGCCATTATCAAATGGCTGTCTGCAGATACTATTTACAACCACGCATTCGGGAAATGGAGGTGACTGTCTCTGACTGGAATTTCATCCACAGGTCAAGGCTCAGACCATTCAGGAAAGAAACCGCAGTCAATAAATTCATTCAATACTGAAAATGGAAACGCAGGTGAAAGCTGCAGCCTGCTACCACTGGGTTACCTTGTGACTGTTACAGAGTGCTCTCCAGCAGGCAGCATTTCTTTCTCACCTTTCCTCGCTCCTCCCAAAGAATGATCAGGAGTCGGAAGCTTGGCACTGGCTTAACATGCAATGTTTTGAGCTATATCCCAGCAGGATGCTGGTGGCAAACAGCAAATACCAGTTGGCAGTGCTTGGCTCAAGCCCCTTTCTGAAAAAGCCAGCTGCACAAATCTACCACTTTGGGAAAACAATTCCATTTTAACTCCTTATTGAAATGTCCAGTGCTCATCTTCCTGTTTTTAAATGGCCTGCAGAGCAGGCATACAATGTCACACACGAGCACACAGTACCAGATGCTAATGGCTGTGCTGTGAAATACCAAGACAAGTTACTTCTGCTACTGGCAAAGAACGCCACAAGAGCCGTCCAAGAAAACCCAAACTTAACACAGCCTTTGTTCCCAGGACTTCACTTGGTGGTGTTTGATAGGCATTGCTTTTTCTGCTGGTAAGAAAATGAGCGTTTCTCTCCTCAGTGATTAACTGGACCCTTATAAAGGCTCTACAGCACTTTTTGCAGGGAGTTCTGAAGGTTCCATGACTTCTGTTCCCTCCTGAGCTGTACCCACATGCACCTCGTACAGTAAGGAGGACAAAGCGGAGGGGACAGAAGACTTACAGCAATGGAAGTCAGTGCCACAACACACATTCAATCATTGTTGGTTAGAAATATTGTAGAAGCAAAAAAAAAAAACCATAAAAAAGAAAAGATGCTTCTTGGTTCCACTCACTACTGCCAGTATTGGCAACTTAATGTAATGATTTAAATGAGATATGACAAGTACACAAACAGTATTCTAGTAAGAAAGCACAGGTATAGTTTAGATATTTTGAACAAAATAATGTATTATTTGTCAAGAACTGAGAAACTCCTAAGCATCAGCACTGAGCTCATACAGAACACTACAAATTGCTAAGGATGCTCTGAATATTCAAATCATTTGCAGCGTATGACGCTTTACGCTAGTAATTATATAAAACAGCTACGAACACAAAGTCCTTCACAGTCTAGCATGGAGCACAGTACAATGTAACAGTGTAATCCATTTAAAAGCAACAAAACAAAAGATACTGACATCCTTCCAAAAAGGCAGCACTCTCAGCACAGCTGGAAGAAGCATTTATTATTTACACTCCCGAGGGCTTTTCATGCACATCTACCAACATGTTTACCATTTGGAATGAAGATGAGTTAGCAAAGCAACAGCCATAGCTATTTTTTTCTCCCAGGAATTTCAAACTTGGTAGCCAAGGAAGCCACAGACATGGGAGACCTTTGGGAAGGTGAGCATGGAGCAGTCTGGGAGGAGCTATGTCACACTCTGATTTCTGGTTTTCGTTATGTACCTGAGGTTAAATGCTAAAGACACATTGCAGCTTGCCAAGGCAGGCTGCTGTGTTTTGTAGTGGCTTTCCTGTTGCAAAGCACTTCACGTCTTTCCACTTAACCACTGGCCCAACATACAGAGCACGGGTCTTTCACACAACAGCCTGCTGTGGGTTTTTGTCTGCACACACTTGTCAAATGACTGTTCAGAGCAAATGCGGATTCTCCTGTGACCCTTCAGACAATCTTGGAATGCATCAAGTTCTATGAAAGAAGTTCATACTACTTGGGCAAATATTCTGCATCGCAATCTCAATCTACAACCAAAACAGCTTTGCCACAGTTGCCTTAGCCATGAATCTCTACTTCCCATGCAATTTAATGCTGATCTTACAGCTCTCCAAATGCTTAGAGCTTCTCCTCTGGGCAAAGCTCAATGCATCCAACTTGAGCAGCTCTACAGTCCAGTTTGCAGAGAGGTCTGGATGTAGCCCAAGGTCAAGATACCCATCAGGACCAGCTGCCTAAGACCGGGTGCTTATTTTGATATGTGTATTCCAGTAATAACCTGAGATCAGAAAACTCCTCTGAGACCTGGAGGCTCAGACACTATTTCCTCATTAGTTGGAAAGGCTGCAAAGCATGTCTCGTTCTGCCCAGGGAAGCCCTGCAGGGACAGCAGCCCCTAACCTTCCTGCACAGCACTTGCTCTGCTGCATGGAAGTGGATGAAGGACTTGTATGTGAAAGGGAAAAACAAACATGATGCTATTATTCAGATAAATTATCGAATGGAAATCTAGAAGTATTTCACCATCAGATATGTACTGTGCACAGCCAAACTACATGCCATTTAGCATCAGCTAGAGAAACAAAACAAGTATTAGAACCCAGCTCCAGCTATCACTGTATGATCAACATCCTGCCAATAAACACTAAATCAAGAGATCTTTCTAATGTTGTAGAAACTTCTAATTTGTCAGCATTCTGCCTGCACACACACACGGGCATTTACAAAACATGCTGAGTGGGGATGAGACAGGATTTGTTTACAGACTTATTCCTGAATAAAATGAAAGTACCTGCCCTATCATGTTCTAGTGCTGATATACTTCAGACATAAAATAATAAATTCAGCCTTCATGCAGGAGAAAAAACAATATGTAATAAGGTATGTTTCCCCAAATCTGATAAACAAAATCCCAGAGCATCTCTCAAAAAAGTCAGAGCCTGCACTTTACAGATACCTGTGCTCCTGGCGAAATACCAAATTATTCTTATCTAGGAAACAAGATCTGCACTAGGCATCAGGGACTAACTTGGAGATGTAACTGAAATTCTTCCTGAGGAAAAAAAACAACAAAAACAAGTAAAGTAAAGGAAAGATGGGTTATAGAGAACACTGTGCTTGGCTTCATTAGTGGTCAAAAACAATTCTCCTCCTCACACAAAAAAAAACAATTTGCCTTGAAGTACAAGATGCTATCTAAAGGTGGCTGCAGCTCACATTCAATAAGAGGGCTGAAGGTGTGGAACAAGGAGTCCTGACACAGCCATTATTCCCACAGTGACGTGGGTGAGCAGGAGGCAGCCAGGGGATGAGTTCAGGACATGGATCTCATCACCAGCATGCTATTACCAGCAGGCAAGCTGCAACAGAAGAGTGACCCGTGTCACTGAACAGGGCCAGTACACACTGGTTCGCTCTGCACAGTGAGCTGGCAAGAAACTGCAGCTGTGAGAGGCAAGTTTTTACCTTGAGCCTGCTTCTGGCTTAGCAAACCTGGATGCATTCCCATACATCAGAGCTGAGCATAGACTTGGGATGGTCTTTGGAGCACCAGTTGTGCTCCTCTCTTCCCCCTGTACATGGTGTCCTTAAGAGTATACAAACATGGATATTCATTCACTGGAAGAGAAAAGCTAGTCTACACAGACACAATGCATTGTAGATTTTAAAAAGTTCAGTTCAGTGAATTAAAGAAAGAGGCTTACTGTGGCTGTATTCATAGATTACACTGCACAGAGGTAAGGCAGCTCACAACGCTAAGATCATGGCTGCATGGACTTAATTCAACATAACAGACCTATCCATGAAAGAATGTTCCCAGCCCAGCTCCCCAAATGGCAAGACCATTCCCCAAACGCTGCGCCTCCAAAGGTACACAATCACATCAGGGTGGTGTAAGCATTTTGGCAGACGCTGGACAACTAACGCAGACCTGGCTAGGCACGGGTCCCAGGGGCAGGGTCTGACTGGCTATCTGGGGGCTGCCAGGGGTTAACTTCTAACCTGGGGAACAAGCTATGAGCCAACAACTGAGGGAAGCATCCAGGTTAGAAGATTAACGACAGGTTTAATTTAGAATACTTAAAATATCTTCAGAAGTAACTACATAAAAACAGGACAGTGACGAATCAGAACACACAAAGAAGCTTCTTTAAATATATTAAAAAGATTACAGTTTAATAAAGCTGAAATAGTAAACAAAATAAGAATTTTAACTCCCCTACCTGATTTAAATAATACTACAAGTTCTTTATGCGGCATTATGCAAACATCTCTCCATTGATCTGACAAAGCAGATTAAATGTTTCAAAGTACTCCTCAAGCTGCAGCTGAGGTCATGCATGATCCTATTATCTACAGCTCAAGTGGATACCGCACTGCATTAAGTCAAAGCAATGCAGTGAGGTGTGAACATAGGTACGTATTTACTAAGGTCAGATCAAAACATGAACGTTAGGCTGGGTGTTGGTTACAAGTTTCTAACAATCCCATTTCATCATACCTTCGTGAAAGAAACCCGGCCTTGAAACTTAGTGACTTCTGTGGTACAGAAACTTAACTTAGCCCAAAGAAGAATTCACAGAGGAAGATATCTTTGATATAAGGTATCTCCTACATTTTGCTGTCTAGTTCACTGTGCAGGGAGTGAACATGGACAGGAGAGAGGAAAGGCATTTCTAAAGCCTGCAGCCCTTACACGGGACTTCTGATGCTGACACAAATTACAGGTCTTCTAGCAGAGGACAAAGAGTTTAACACTCTAGAATAGCTTAAGGATCACATGCTGTGACTATAATTTGAAACTTCCTGCTGTACTCTCTCAGGAGTGCTGAGCAGAGGTCACAGATCAATCCATTCAGGGTTCAGCTGCAGCCATGCTCACGTCTGGCACAATTACAGGTGCCAAGCTTTTAGCAGCTCTATATATAACATCTCTCACCAGCAAAGAAAGGTAGCTGATTTTCCAGCTCAGAGATTCTTATACTCATCTGCAAAAAATACAGTATGCCAAGAGTTATGTGTTGTTTTTTTTTTTTAAATACACACCAAATCAAGGAGGACAGGAGATGGAGGAAAGGTGGATGTTCTAGGGCAGCTAGAGAAGCAGCTAGAGAAGCATCCAAAACTGTTTCTCAAACTCAGGCTTCAAATGCCATTGATAACACATGAGTACAATCAGATAATGCCAGTTTTCTTCCCTGTCTTCCACAGATTCATTGTCTCTAGACAGGCACCTGTACCTAAGACTATGGCAATATAAAGCTTCAACATTAATATGCAAAATCTATGAATCTATTAGCCTTCCAACTCATTCAAAACAATTCAGAAGAAAAAGCTCACCTTGCTCAGAGAAGGAATTGAATAGACAGTGCTCTGCTGCATCCCCAGAAAGTCTCTGGATTGTTATAGCACCAAAGCAGCAATAAGTTCCCAGCATGAGAACACTGCTGGTGAACCCTCTGCCAATAATCCTTTCCTTTTCAAACTTCCTAACACCAAATCCGGTTCAGCTCTCTCAACTGTTGCAGAATGGCACCAGGAGATAACATCTCAGACACGACTCAAGATACATTTTTTCCTGTTTATTCAGTTACAGAAAACAGATATACTTCCCCTAGCATGAATCTGGAAAAGTCCATAGAACAAGAAAATATTTCAAAAATAGATCTTAATAACGTAACTTTTAATGCTATGACTCATCTATCTCAATATTGATTTTAAGTAAAATCATGCAATATCTGATTAAGGGTTATTACTTACTCTTAGAGAATTAATTATATTTTGTGGTACTCAACAGGTTCTGGAGGAAGATGAGTCTTGTCAAATCAAATACTCCTACCAACTGACAGCAAATGTTAACATCTTTCTGAACATGTTTTAAGCTTTGAACTCTACCATCACACAAACCTCTGATTCTGAGAAACAGGGATACGCAGTCATGTAGCAATAAACAATTGGAAAAGACTCTCTTGACACTAAATTTCTTAAATAGGTAATAACCAATTATTCAGAGTAAAGAGCTGCCTAGAGAACTGATTCTCAGCCAATGACACAATGTAGCTTTTTAGCCATGACACAGAAGTAAAGCTGGTAATGTTTACACAAAGAGCAAGGATGGATAGAATGGAATAAAGTGAAGGTATGTCATACACAGCACCACAGCTTACTTGGTGAACTGCTCTTGAAGTAAACTGCTCTTCTACAGAGCCAATTACAAGGCTTATGAAAGGGAAATTAAGCACCATAATCTGGGATGTGTAAAAGGACCAAAGGAATCATCTACAGAAAATACCCAAACATGAGCTCCGAATTCTCAAGTTGAGCCACCAGCTGAAATGCATGATCTGTATTTTCACAGAGAAACATATTAGATGGTTATTATTCTAAATGCTATTCCTTGCAAAATTCATGTGTAACAAGTGCTACAGAAATCTCATTTGTGCTGAGTTCCCCCCACGTAATCTTACAATATATTACATCCGTGATAATGCTGTGGCTGTCATTATTGACAGATCTGTAAATTGGAGTTCTCTCTTCAATGTTTTTGCAATTCCAGCTTAGATATCTGGAGTACATCAGAAAAAAATCTATAGTAGACAGTTATGAACTTGTCAAATATCTCACGTTTGATTTAAAACAAAGCTGCGGTGGGTTTGATCAATGCTGTACTGTGTCGATCCTGGGCACAATTATGAATAGCATTACTGCCATTTATATAAATAAACCTTTGCAGTTCCCAAGTAAACAAACCTGTAATAACAGAAACTTGTAGGAACCAAGTCAGAGTCAGCTTGCTTCACTCTATTTTATGGGCACACGGAGCTCATACATCACTCCTTTGTAAACACTCTGTTGGCCTTGATGCAGTGTGTCTCCTTGCAGTACAAAAATAAAACTCATTTTAATTATCAGAAAGAGAAGCAGAAGGAAAAACAATGCTATTCATTAAGGCTTCCTCAATTAATTTTTTAGGCAGTTTTTTTGTTGTTGAGTTATTGTTTTTTTTAAATCCAGTTAAGTACAACAGCTCAATATAACCTATTCAGTTTTGAGAAGAAAATGTTGCACAAACTCCATCAAGCTGAAGAGAATGTACTGCTTTCTTCTTCTGATGCATTTATAGAATAAATAGAAACAGATTAAAAGACTAAGATACTGCAATCTGCAGCTGTAAAGCAGAGATGGATTGAAGAATTAGGGAAGAGAAACACTTTCAGACCCTGAGGAGTAGGTTTGGAAACATTTTCCTGGCAGTATATCCTGTTAGTGGCCATACCTGTAAGTGCGACACAAAGCAGTCTCATTTAATTCCTGGACACAGGACATGATGTACCACAGTGATGTTCAAAAGGCAGATCAAAATACTCTCCATTTCCATTTTAGGAAAAGGCTAAAGAGATTTGCAGTCTCCAGTGGCATCTCCAGTTCTTCTAATTCTGTTAGCTGTGATATATAACATGCACTCACTTATGAAGGATAAAATTTGCTTGTGCAATAATGCAGTATGCACAACAGGCCAGGTAGTTTCAGAGCATGTTCACAGGCTTATCACTTCCACCCAACTCCGCCTCACCTCTCACTCCTATTCAGCATGTTTCCTGGGATCTAAGGCAAACCACGGCTATTTTCTGCACAGTGCACAAAGTGGTTTGCTTAGCAGCACTGCCTATGGAGAGGGCGTCTTTTTTAGGAGGAAAAGCATGCATTTTTAATTTATTTTCTCTTTAATTGCTTTATAATGGTCAATTTCATTAAGAATGTATTTCTGAATCACTGGCAACATCGCTGTCACTTGAACAAAGATGGGGTAAGCTGGAGAGGGGAGGACAGGGTTTGGTGACACTTCACAGAGCTGAGCAGCCCAAGCAATAGCTGAGTGATGTGTTTGCGGGCTGCAGGAGCACATTTCCCACTCGCTGGGAAGTATGAAGTTTTGCAGCGTGTTTCACACACCCACTCTGCTGAAGGATATTTAAGAAATACTTCTACCAAGTTTCGAAAATAAAGTTCTTATACTCCAAGATTACAGCAAAAGAAGGAATGAAGAAAACCATTTTAAGAAGTGAGTACTACAGCACACTTCCCACTCATCATTTTTCAAATTCTGTCAAGTTCCAGAAACTACTGAAGCATTTCTACCTTCCGAGTGCTTCAAACAGACACCCAGTGGCCTGCAACAAGCTGATGGGGGGAGACTTCTGTGCTTTCCTGATAAGGAAAATGATCTTCCACTCTCAGGAACAAAAACCAAGCTCCAGGATAGATATAATTGCAGATGTAGTGTGAATATCAAACCTCAAAGAGAAACCTTTGTCGAACTATAAAAAAGAAAATGGATCTGATTCAATCGCAAAGCATTTTTAAGAAGTATCCAATAAGTAACTCAAAGTTGAAGAAGAAATGATCACAAGTACCACTCGTCCAAGGATATCCTCACCCACAAGAAACAATATGTCAACAGATGAATAAAAACAGGCTGAGGCTCTATTAAAAGACATACACTGAATGCTAACTCATAGCAACAGAATTGTGGAGCAGAACTGCAGAATGTGTGGTTTTTGCCAGGATCAGCTGGGATCTGCCAGCAGCCTGGTACTGCTCCGTTATTCTCCCAAGTAAACCAAGGTGCAGAGAATGAGGTGAAATGCCAAACCCACGGGAAAGACAGGATGCTGTCTTGTGAGCTGTTTCAGTTTAGCAAGCAAACTGCAGTATGCTGCCCTCCATCTTCTCTTCCAGAGCAGCAAAGGCCTTCAGGAGCCTTCTGATGCTGTCTCTCTGAGCAGAGTTCACTGACACAATAGCTTTTCTATTTTACAGGTATGAACAGCTGGTAATAAGTTTAATAATACAAAGTGTCTCAGAACACTACTGTATTTTTACTGCAGGTGGGTATCTGGGGCTTAGATTGATGTCGTAAAATGTTTCCCCTTCGCATATTAATTTCTTCTTGCATTTCCACTTCATTATCACAGTGTAACATATGTCTAAAAAGACGATGGCAACTGAAGAAAAACTGTATTTTAAGAGTCTACACTGACATCAGTATGGGACCATTCTGTTCCTATAAAACAATCCTAAGAATTTTTAAATTCCAAAAATCTTACCATTAGTTCGATTACTGTGATTGATAAGGAAACAGTAACCAGTGAAAATACTCATCTCATGGACTAACACAAACAAACAAACAATTCTGTATGGCATTAACCTCATGAAGGGATTCTAAATCACACATGTTATTATCCTACTGAGATTTACACTGCCATTATCTCTTACACCCACGTAAGATAAAGCAAGTACAAATCTGCCTCTCTCAACGCAGGGCATTTCATAATGCCGTACTAGAGAGGTGATTATTTTGTCCTCACATTTCATAACACTGTTTTCTTCACAACCAGAAGCACTTCGATGGAACACAAAGACAGATGTTCTGATTGAGAGTGACTGTGGAATCATGCAGCTTTTCTAATCCACAGCTGAAGTACAAGCATTATATTTAATGAGCTCTTTACAGTACCATCATCACACCAGGACTTGAAGAAATCTGAATAATCTTGCTTTTAGGACACTGCTACCACTGGTTGTTAAGGGATTTAAATGCACTCAAAAAGAAGCTGATGTTCCTGCACAGAGCTGCTAAGCCAAACTGATTTTCTTTGCCTTTTGCTTGTAAGAATGACCAACAGAGAGAGAAATAATCACTTTCCAGTCAAAACAAAACATGAAAAAATATAGAATAAAAGTAACTCTTCAGGATGAAGCAGCTAGAACTGATGACAGTGTTTCCTCCTATAGGGTCATCTGTAATGCAATAGTGCAATGGAAAGCACAGCAATGATAGCCAGGTGCTGTGCTCAGACAGCTCCAGAGCTGCACAGAAGGAAGCATCATCTTCACAGCCCACACAAGTAGACAAATAAATGGGAAAGGAGCAATTTTTAAAAAATCTATTAGTTATCGATATATACGAATTGGCCATCACCGCAGAACAAACTACATTTATACCAACTAAAACTGAGCATCACCTCAATGAACAGCGCTACAAGTGCCAACGGCAGAATTTGTTTGTGCCCCAGTGATATCAGAAAACTCAAATTGAGGCTCACAGAAACCAATAGCAGCTTTTAAATAAGTACACAGTGCATATTGCTTTACATGAAGTAAACAAAAGAACTCAAATCGGAAGATGTATATCAGGAAAACAGGTTGGATATCAGGAAACACTTCTTTACAGAAAGGGTTGTTAAGCACTGGGATGGGCTGCCCAGGGAGGTGGTTGAGTCACCACGGATGCATTTAAAAACCCGTTTGGATGTGGTGCTCAGGGACATGATTGAGCAGAGGGCTGTTAGAGGTAGGGTAGTAGGGTCGGGTTGTGGTTGGACTCAATGATCTTTAAGGTCTTTTCCAACCTGAGCAATGCTATGATTCTATACAAATGAACAAAGGATACAGTTTTCACCTCGGTATAAGATAGAACATTATAATTTAGTATTCTATAAATATAGGATCCATTATAGTATTATATTGTTTTCATCCAAAAGAACAGATGTACATCATATGATCGGCTTCGAGAGTAATGTGACAGATACACACTGAAACTGAAAACCATATGAATACACACTAGACTGCACATTATTTCATATTTTAAGAGTGACCTCCTTCCACCAACTAAGACACTTGGCCAAGAGATTTAATAGTACACCAGTTGAACCATTAGGAATGAATATGGAAGTCTCCTAAAAAGCCTTTTTTATTGGTATTAGAAATAGTTGCAGGACTTGTATTAGAATAAAACAGCAATAGACAAAATTTGAAATATCCTAAGTTTATTTTCATGGCATTAAAAGGACATCCTTTTTCCTTTAACACTCACGTAGTTTGCAAATGGCATAGCAACTGCAATGCAATTAACAGAAGTACACTGCAACGTGGCTACACGTGCCATTCCATAGACACTATGGACTTTCATACAAACTAGAATTTTTGTGCAACAGAGTGGAGTTCAATGAATTGCGAAGCCGCATATTTGAAGCGGCAGTAACAAACCTCAGAATAGTCTCATCTCAATGACTGAGAAGGTTTGCAGACAAAACAGTACTCCTCAAAATGAAAACATGAAACTCCAAGCTTTTCACATAAAAATTATAACTCACAGACTAAATTTTTCATTTAAGCTGAGATGTACCCCATGCAGCTAGGATAAAAGGGGCACATACAGTCTTCTATCCAGAAATTCTCTGTGCACCTCAGTCCCAGAGCAATACAGGACAGCTTTAGGCATACTTGACAGTACATCAGTCCCCTAGCTGATGACCTAGCAGTTTATAATCACCTGTGCACAGCGGGACTCTAGCATAAATGCTTTTAAGTAACTCCCCAATCAAGCAGTCCCCTGTTCTAATTCTATGTCTCCCCAGGATAGCCTTCCACAGGGAAATCCCCAAATATCTGATAGCTCACATTTCAACTAGCTTTGATCCAACAATGTGCCTCAAAGCAGTAAGGAGACAAAAAAAAAAAAGATTGCATACTGTACTGATAAGTTGAACCAGAACAGGAACCCAGTTTGATGAATGTAAGTGCAGAGGAACTTCACTGAGGACAGGAAGCCAGGTCAGAAAACATCGTTTTGTGGTTCTGTCCAATATAAAGCACAGCTGGTTTGTAAATAAACAAAGAAAACAACCACTGTGCAAAAAAATATTCAGCTCCTGTAAATCAGTATAGCTTCACTGAAGTCAACTGAGCTGTGAAAATTTACATCAGCTACAGATTTTCTCTCGTATGTAATGAACAGTATTCTCTGCTCCCCTGGGTCTCAGCTCAGACTCCATATGAATACAATAGAGTTTTTTCTCTTTTTCCAAAATGAATATCAACACTTTCTCTCAAGACACAAACCCTTAGTTACTCACTGCACATTGCCAAGATAACTAAAAAAGCTTTAAAAATGGAAGTGTTTTTAAATGAAGAACATCAGCATGAATTTCTTATATAATCCAGAAAATCTCCCTCATTTTATTGCCAGTTAGTCCACAAAATACTAAAAAAGTAATTTTTCTTTTTTCCTTTTACAGAGAACAGATCTCAGGATAATATACAGTATGAATAACATGGCAAAGGAAACACTGAAACTATTTTTAATGCATATGAAATACACAATTCACAAATACTGGAAAAACAAACATTTTTAAGAGTTAAGACACCTCTGCCTAGGCTACTGCAGGGAAGGAAAGGCCACCGTTGAATTTCAGATCATACTGCAAACACAGCCTACCCTGAGGAGCACTATCAGCTCACAAAGTCAAGTAATTACTAGTTAGAAAGCATCAGAATCTAACCTGGTTGTGCTGACTCAGCAAGCCTTTGTGTAATTGCTGATACACTGCACTGTAGCCTTGTTTTTCAAACTATTTCTTCTTTCAGCACACAAAGCAGCCACTCCTCAATGCTAGGCTTGCAGCAGTGATAGGAAGGGTACCCTTTTCAATCAGAAAGCACTCTGTTCCCAAAGGCTTACTTTTGTTCCACTGCGGCCATGACCAAAGCGTCACTAAATTCCAGTGAGAGCATGATTAGCCAAACCAAATCCTACCTGAAAGTCTCAGAATCCCTGTAGCTTACTGCTGAGCGGTCAGTGCAGAGGGTCAACCCTACTTTGTTCCCAGTGAAGTCATCTGTAAGTCCATTAGCACATAACATTCCGGGTCACAGACAGACATGGCTCAGTGGTCCCAGCATACCCTGGAGGCTGTGAGACTTTCTATGAGGAAAAAAAACCTCCAACTCCATTAAATAGGTGCAAATTATTTGTTAAAAGACTTTCAACCAGTAGCGTTGCCATGAACAAGTTTAACACAGTAAGAAAAGCATCGTTGTCCAAAGTGAACAAACATTGAGATGCCAAAATTTATAATGGCGGTTCCAGGAATTTACTGAGATGGATACCATTCACAGAGATAAACTGAACAGTTCCACGTGCAGTTAAAAATGAGAAAAATAATCTTTTAGTAAGAGCTTGAATCTAAATAAGAACTTAATTTAACAGAAAACTGAGCCTTTTCCTCTACTTTAGCTTTCATTACAATTCCTATCGATAGGAACATTACATAGTAGGCCCCTCTCTTTCTAAAAACCAGCACCAAAACAATACCAGTGTTTGTTTTTGTAGAAATAGGGAGGAGATAAGGTGAATAACATCCTATTAGCATTTGGAAAACTGATAGGATCATTTGCTTATGGGAACCCGCACTGCAGAACATCTCCCATCAGGACTACTTATGCTATGCTTTTTTTTGCTTGCTAGTGCAATTATAGATGCTGGTGTTGATTTGTAAAGCCTGGGCAGAACGTCACAGCCAGTTTTTGGCACAGAACCCTCAAAGTGGGAGCACTCTCTGACCCAAAGTGGTTAGTTTTCTCTTTCAGCATCCAGTCCATCTCCTCAAAGCTTTGCATGAAATGGATTTGGACTGGAGGCCAAAGTCGTGATAGCTGACGGCAGTTAAGTCATCTTACTGCGTTAGTTAAAAATAGGGCTGGAAGGAGCTGTTCTCACAACCAACACTTGTCATTTTGACATAGCACCTTATTATGTGAAAGTACTCACAGAATTGGGCGACTGGTTTTTTTTTTTTTAAGTACATATAAAATCAAGTGGTATTTTCTTTAATTTCTTCTTCAGAAACATAAAAAAAGTATTTCTCAAAAGCACTACAAAGTAATTTTATTCCCTTTTAAGAGTGCTTTCAAAGAAGGTGTTAACAGCTGATCTATTTCATTCCTCCTACATTCGTCTGTTTGTCTTCATCACCACGCTTTAAGGAAAAGCTGTTCCACTGTTTCAACTTGTGGGCTGTTATTTTTTAGACTGACGAGTGTTGTCACATCCATTCCTCTGCAAATCACTCCATAACGCCTTGCAACCTTTCATGAGTTTTCCTGCTTCTGATCCTGTTATCTGTAAAGCCTCTATCAGAACGATTCTGTTCCTCCCATTTCTACCCCTGTACAGTATTTCAGTGTTACAGTTCCAAAATAGTTTTTCAGTTTGCATTCTAGATAAGGCCTCTTACACATGTACCCCCAGCAGCAGCTGCTTCAAGAACTGCTGCTACATGCGGGGTGCCTAGAAGCATTCAGCCCTGGGCAGAATTGCTGGTGACACACAGGTATTTCCTAATTATTCGGTGTGAAATCTGATGTCACTTCAACCACCCACCAGCGAGTAGGTGAGCAGCTTAAAAACATCTGTTTCCACATGCCCTCCTACCTTCCACCATGCAGGACTGCCTCCATGAAGAATTACTATCAGTTACGCAAAAGTTTACGATGTAGAATTAGGAGATCCACTTGGCCTGGAAATGAAAGCAATTAATCTGAATAGCAAGGCCCACAGCAGCACTCCATTTATGAGCATCTTCGCAGTAATACACTATGTGAATCAAGCTAAAGAAAAATGTGATTGTAGTAGGCTTTCCAAGTACACCCATATTGCTGTGAAGAGCATCTTTCTTAGAAGTGCGGTTTTTGTTGCATTATTTCATTTGATTCAGTCCTGCTTTTGAAACAATGTGCACTTTTTATCACAACTATGGCAATGATTTTTACTATCACTAAGCATTATAAAAAGCTCATGAAAAGTTCTCAAATGGGATAGAAGACATTGTCAAGAATCAGTGATTTGAATTAGCTTCCCAGCTCTAACACAAAAGCCATGTCATATTCAAGTCACTTCACTTCTCTTTGCCTTAGTTTTCAAGCTGTGAAAGACAAGGACAGTACTCCTGTATGGCTCAATTAATTCAGGCTTTGTTTACTCATTCCTCACACATCATTTTTCAACTAGTCTCATTAATTCTAGTGAAAATTCTCAACTGGGCTTCTGTGCAGGACATACAAGCACTTCTATTAAGAAACAGCAATTGCTTTCCCCCACCAGTGTTTTTTCTAACTAAAAGTACATTGCCTACTTAAGAGAGCCTGAAATAAAATGATGTTCTCCTCAAGTCATGTTTCTTACCTGCCCTTTTTAAAATGATGGGGAAGAAGGAACACCAACTTACAACAGAATTAGCTGAAGACCTGGCATCAGAAACAGTGATCTTCCTTCCTGCATTATACTTACCAACATACACAAGTTTCCTTTTCTTTTTGCTTTAGCCTGAGGCTTCTAACACATAGAAAGCTGCTGCCTACCTTATACACTTAATAAAAATTCAAGGCTGTCTGAAGATATTGGCTCTTTTATTAACTACATAAGTCTGCAACTCAGTTAGACACTGTTCAGAGTTCTGTAAATGTAAGTGCATATTTCACCACAGACATGTTCAGAGACTGAACAAAAATATAAACAGGGTAATTCCCAAATGAACACATCTTTTTCTCAGCAAAGCCAGTTCTGGTTACTTTACCTCAATATACTTTATTTCTTGCCATGTTCTAGCAGGTTTTTTTTTTTTTTTTTTTAAATGGGAAAAGACACTTGGGAAGAAGCAACAGCCTGAGAACAACAAAGATATTGCCTATGTTTTTAACCAACATCTAGAATTACAATTAGCTTATAGACAACACTGGCGCAACATATTGTTTTGGATACTAATAGAACTACACTGCCGTGCTTGCCTAAAAATAAAGGGAAAAACTGAAAAGGGAAAAAAATTCCTTTCCTGCTCATATGATACTTCCACATAATGGCCTGATCTCAGGATAATACATGCCATATCTTAGCTCAAAAAAAGAGAAAAATTACTTAAATATGAAGCTTCAGACAACTCCTGCCAGTGGCAATAACTGTTGAGGTACCAACTGTTGAACAACTCTTACATTTAGGAGCTCCTCAGAAACTCAGGGAAAAGCCTATCATCTAGACAGACTGAGCTGGTAGTACTTCCCTGAGTCAGTCTTCATCTGCAGCACACACAGCACCTCCACCCACAGCACGAGGCCGAGCACAGGAGGGCCACATAGGAAAGAAGCCGGATCAGCTGGGGACACAGGCACTCTGATGCTGAAGGAAAGAGGCACTGCCTCAGTCCCAGGTACTCACTCCCATCCCTGTGCTTCTGATCTCCCTTTGAACTGACAAAACCATCTCTGGAGCAGCAAAACACAGCCACACAACAGATTCTGACCAATGAGATGATTCTGCTCCCTAAAATACAGGAGGTTTTATATTAATTGCTGCTAAGCACTTGGCAAGGAGAACAGTCTCACTGCAGCCCAGGCATAAACCGATGCTGACAGGGTATATTTCACATCACACATGGACAGGACCACAGGAACTACATGAAGACTGCCGAAGGACTGCAGAAAGCAGATGTCCTCTCCAATAGTTTTACACAACAGGTAAATATGAATAAAACAACTGAAAAATGACAATGTCAGAACTGTCAGCAGACCTGATGAGCAGACCATTACATTACTTCAGTAGACAAATCAATGTGTATATATAAAAGCTCGATCCCAGAGTTAAAAATATTCAGTTCTTGTGCCTCTGTGGAATTAAGTTTTGCTGATTATTGTGACTATTTAGCATAACAGAAAATATTAACAAAGATCATTTCCAGTACGGACCTATTCTCTGCTTCAAAGACCACAACAAGCTGCCCATTTAAAGCTTTTACCAGCGGGGTGAAGATTTTCCATTCAGCTTTGAAAGCCTACAGACCCCCTCCACTCAGGAGCGAAGAACTGAGTCCATATCTGAAAGGAGGCACCTCTTCACATTCTTAAGTCTGCTGTCAGAAGAGTGAGCCTCAGAAAATCCATGACCTAAATGTGGCTGGAATATTTCTCTTTTCAGAGAAAAAAAAACCAGAATTTACATTAACATTTGAGAATGACTTTTAAATCTACAAACTGGACACTAGCTCATCAAGCTGGTCCTTGCGAGTGACACTTCAGTGTTTGCATCAAGCCACACACACCTGGCAGGACCTCACATAGCTGGAGCACCTTATAGAATCAGTATAGTTAGTGATCAGTAACCCTACCCATACCATTTTAAGACACCTACGCCTTTACTGCTCGTTTTAATATAATTAGCTACCTAATCAAAATATTGTTCCTCAAATAATCCAGTATAATATCATACACTGTTCTTAATAACTCATTCTGTGCATGCAGAAGTCATTTATATTTTAATTCCCATGCACTCATCTAAATTGAATTTAATCTGACATCTTATTAAGAAGTTCTATTACATTCTCCTGGAGCCCTAAGTAAACTTCTCTAATATTGCCTAGTTTAAATAAACTTATGACATTACAAAGTATTGGCATTCCACTCTTCACCCTTACTCCAGAGACAGATAACAGTAATATACCCACTGTGTACGAAGTCCCAGATAAGCCCAGCACGACTTCTGTCTAGACTTTTCCAGCCAGAGCATTAACACCCAGTTTCGCACTTGCTCATGCATTCTGTGTGACCGGCAAAACTGCCTTAGTTACCCAATCCTCCTTGTTAACTTTGTATGAATTACTCTAGCAAAAGCCCTCCAGATCTCTAAATACATTACAGCTCTCTGGCTTTAGTCTTTTCCCTTTTTTCAGACTCTAGTCTTTTAGTCTGTTTCACTAAATCCTTCAAGAACTTGTAGCAGTTGGAAATACATGATTTAACTTTATAGAAGCTATGCTGATTTGCTCTTTCAATTACTTTATGTAAATGTCACTCCAAAATACATACATACCAGGCTTTGGTTATCTTTTATGATCTTCTCAACTGCTTTCCTGGCTCTTAACAACTATTCTTCATATTCTCCTGATTCAAATGGTTATCATTTGAAAGGATAACTGCAGACCTGAGTATCACAGGACTGTAAAGAATCACTTTACCTTTTTCAATGGTGATATCTGAGAGTTTTTGAATTAATACAAACAAATGGATAAGAAACAAAGCTACTCTATAAATTCCATCTAGAGAGAACTTATTACTAAAACACGACTTGTAATACAGTGTACTCTTACTAACAATTTTAGCAATTTGGGCCCAAATGAAACTCTATCACCAGCCTCAAATGTCTCAGTTGACGTAACAACACACTGTCATTACCAGAAACACTTCAGTATTGTCAAATAAATCCCAGCAATAAATCATGCTACTTCTAAAAGCCTTTGCCTTCTCTTATTTATTTGCAGTTTCAAAACATTTTCCTCTCAGAAAACAGCATGCTCTGCATGCAACAGCAAAGGTGGTTCTCCCATAACACAGGGCAGATGTCCACCTGTGCTGCAAAACACATTCACCTGGCTTTAAACATCAGAAATACCTGGCAAAGGATTCCTCAGCACAGGAAAAGAAATGATAGAAGCCTTACACATTATTTGCTGCTCACTCAATCCTAGAATATAAAAGGTGCTACTCTGTGAAATGAGCTACAATAAAGGGGAAAGGACGCATTAAAGCACCCACAAGCATAAAACTTAAGCACAGTAACAACCAACTTACAGGTGTACATACACTGATACCCACATCCTGTAGGAAAATCAGGGGGAACATTAGACTGCTCAGAACAGCATGCAAAACAGCAGCATGCTAAGTACAGCAAGTCCTACAGTCACTACATGAAATAACTGTCTGGAACAAAACACTGGAATATTAAATAAAGGGACTGGAAAACACCACAGATGCACCCACTTTTATAATAGGAACTTGCCACTACTTGGTATTAATGAAAAACAGGTGTAGAGGTGACAGGTACTCAGGTACTGTTCTCTCATTTACAGAAAGCTTCCATCACTTGAATCCTGATGATTTTCTTTCAAAAAAAAGTTAGAAAGAAAGGCTACTCGCACTCTTCCCCAGAAGATGGACACACTGCGCGCTTTCCACTTCCAGTTTTACAGCTCATACCCCACATACAACAGAGCCAGGTTTAAGTCCTGCCTCAAGGTGAAGTAACGCAAGGCTTACAGTTGACATCTCTCAAGAGAAAGTGCTCTGAGTACTGACTTTCTGCATTTCATACCAAAAAGTTACTGGGTAAGCAGAAAAAAGCTAGCTAAAATATAGAAGCATTGCTAGGAATAAGGTCTTTGAACACTATCCTCTGACAGCCAACTTCAAGAATCACTAGAATATTATGATCTAGACCATTCCATCCTGAAGTGCAGGAATAATAGATCTTAACCACCTTGCATCGCCTCTTCTGCCCAAAAGAAGTGCAGATTCAGGTGTCCCGCGTTGAGGTCTCAGGAAGCGTTAAGATCACGATTTTAGACAGAAGAGCCTACACTATAGCTAAATTTACCCAGATCTGAATCTTTTTTGGATCTGACATTATATTCCTGAACAACTGAAATGGATTAGCTGTCACCTTATAACACATTCAAAATAAGTGTCATTTCCAGACTTCAAATCACCTGAAGACCTGAGTTCTCTAAAGTCAGAGGCTGTGACACTCAGCAAGTTAAAAGAGCACTGGTAAATGGGGGCTGAAACTGCACACCTGCACCATCCTCCTCTGCTAAGGATACTCCAAATCAGCGGTAACACACAGATTGTAAGGACAAACCTACAGAGAAATGTTCCCGAGAGGTTTTTGGTTTTGTTTTGTGTTTTTTTTTTTTAACATAAAGAAAATAATGATAAACAATACTTGAACATAAAATGAAAACGTGCATCAGTTCTGTAAGTTCATCAGAATAGACCCCCTGGGGAACTTGGGAAACTGTTCTCAGTTCAAACACCTCCCAGCAATCTGCAGCTTTACACTGCAAACTTGTCCCCAGACCAAGCTCCTCTGGCTTCATGCTGCCTAGAAAGCTTCTCATGCAACTGCTGTGAAAAGCACAAAAAAACAGAAAAACAAAAGCGTTGCGAGAAGAAGAATCACATATTGAGGACCTTCTCCTTAAACAGACAATGAATTGTCAGCTTGGAGAAACAAGAATAAATTATGATTATTTATCATGGTGTATTTTTGTTATACTAAAATATTCTTATAAGCACTTAAATGCTTTCACTTTATAGTCAAAAAATACTAGCACATCTCCTTTATCATTTTATACACAAATGATATTAAAATCTCCCACAAATATCCCAGTTGCACACTACTTCTATAACCGCCGACTGCCAGCTGCTAACAGGGCTTTCCATTTCATTGCTAGATAAAATTGATGTTCCTCTGTTTTATTCAGATCAAAGATAGCTCAGTAACGCACCACTGCTTTCCACAGTTAGATAAACATCGGCATATCCATTTTCTTCTTACATTTGCACATCTCTCTAAGACCAGAAATGTTAATTAGTGGTAGATTTCTCTGACCTAAAGCCCATAATTTACATCAAGGTGAGAAAAGGATTTGGGAGGGGGATGGACAAAATGACATAGAAGTGACTTTAAAGATGACCAAAACTTATTAGCTTCTCACAATGGGTAATTTGCTAAATTGATTCAAGCTGTGAAACTGTCCTAGCGTAGACTCTGTTCAAAACCTCTGTTGTATGGAAACTAAGTACAAGTTGTGTGAATCAACAGTATACCATAGCAGAACCTACTTCTCATTTCTTCTCTGAGCCAAAGCATGAAGATGTACAGTGTTGGTGTAAATGCCAACACCATTAGCTTCAGCACATTCTATTTATAAAATACACCGATTTTTAAGACAAGGATAGGAAGGTAATGCTGCCAATAGACCGCAGGCTTTGTTCTATGTTCCTTCCCAGTGAGCAGTACAAAGGAGCAGAAACAGTATACGCTGGGTTTTCTTATGCTACAAAGTAAAGTTAGTTGCAAAGAATAAGTTTTACATTTATATACTGTTTTTATTCACAAAAAAAAAGAATCAAATCAAACCCAGCGCAGAATGAGCACTATGAAGGAAGCGGGCATCAGCTCCATGGCATCTACACATGCAGTGCTCTGCTGGAAACATTTCATGTTTCCACGCCCCTCTCTCATACAGGATCAGTGCTCACACACTTCAGCAGAACTAATGTGCCTTCCTCCAGAGCAACTGCTGCTGGAAACCTGCCAGAAGAGTCAGTTCCTGTCTCATTTTAGCAGCCCTGTACGATAGCACACTACTTATTGCTGCAACTCCAAAGTCTGCACTCAGACACAGTAGTAACACTGTTGCACAGACCTCTGATTATTAGCTTTAATTTACATACAGGGTAGACCTTTTTCACTTTCTGGGTTTGTTTAAGAACGTAACAACATGGCAACCTCAACAAAATTGGAATCAACTGTTAATTAGCATCCCATTTAATGGAGATGAAAGCCAAAGCATTCTGACTAAGAGGATACTACACTTATTTTGGTCTGATAAAAATTACATTAAGCTATATATAACTGCATCAAATGGAATATTTAAGCTTTTTAACTTGAGCACTTTGTGCATTAGTAATTCACTTAATTATTTTCTCTAGAGAACAAGTAGCATAATATCATGCTGATGCATGGGGAGTTACATGAACAAATCTTAAAGCATCAGGATAGCATTAGATACCCAGGAGCCTCACTTAAATCAATAAAAGCAAGAGGAGGGAGTAGGAAGGATGCTGCTTCCAGCTTATTTCACATCACTATATGCACAGCAGGTATACAAAGCATGTTGGAGACCTAATGCCTTAACTTAATAAAAAATTAACCCAGTCTTTCTCACTATAATAAAAAATAAAAAGCCACTTATCTATCATTAAAATGCACCTGCTAGCCCTCTTCCTCCACAATAACTGTGCTGTAATGAATTTGAGCTATGTAGGTCACACTGCATTTCTACATAGCCACTAAGATTTCGGAAAACAGGTGAGCACGAATCAGTAGAAAAAGTAGAAGTACATCAGGAAGAAACCTGCCTAACTTCCCTCTGCAGACAGGTGGATTAAGGCAGCACCACTCCCCAGCACAACACCTTACGAATTCAGCTACAACATCCCCGCTCCAAAGGATTTTCTATTCTGTGGACTATTTTCATAGCTCTGAATTTGATATGGGAAATACTACGTCTGATATTAAGTAGTGCAGAGTGAAACTGCAATGGGTAAGAGCCATAAAATAAGCAGAAAAGGCACAAAGAAAGGGAACCAAACAGCAGGTTGCTAAGAACAGGAGATTAATTTCTGTTAATTTGTGAGCTTTTGTGGCTGGTTTATTCTACAAGGTAATTTCATTTATTATATTTCTAAACAGTAGCTGTAGGAGGGCAGGAGAACTGAAAATGAAAGAAACAAAAAGAAACGGATTCAATATTGGCACAGAAAAAAGAACTCTGTATTTGTGGTGAAGTTGATGCGAGGTGTGTTGGATCCTCCAGGCTGGGCAGCAGCTGGGAGCTCCATCTCCAGACCTCCAACTCAGCAGCAGCCACGGTAAAACCTACATCACAGTGTGAGGCACAGCAGCATAACATCAAACAGAATTCAAGCTACAGAATCGCCCTGATTCACACCTTGCTGCTTTCTCAGCGAACTGTGCTGGTAGCCGCAACTAACTCGGAGGGAGAAACTAACTTCCAGCTCTCGGGACACTGAGGAATTTTGATGGATTGGACACTGGATACTTCAAGTGGAATTCTTACCTAGCCACTCAGTCTGCCTTCCCAACTGCTTTCTGCTGCTGCTGGAAGAGACTTGAGTTTGGCCCACAAACACAGAAAGAGTTAACAAAAATCTTACCCAATTTTACATTAACCAGTTACCATTATTCAAACAGCACCAATTGTTGATGGCATTTAGTAAGCTGAATATTTCTGAATATTTTGGGAAAAATATCCAGCTGCTAGCTGGTGAATCATCAAAACAAAATGTTCATTTCTCTAAAAAGCTATCCATCAGTACAAGCAGTGTGTGGTTTTAAATTCTCAATTACACAGACCACTGGACTTGGTCATTAGGACGTCATTCCCAACATGACGCCCAATGCTTGCCGTAATTCTGTCTGAGTCCTGGAAAATTCCCCACAGCCAAAGAAAACCGAATAACACAAACTATCCCTTTTTTCCCCTCTTTGCCTGCAGTTCTTGAAGTAACTACTTTCACCACAGTTACTAATGATCCCCTTGTCCATTTGCTACTGCACTGCCCACCTTTTGCCTTTTGTTTTCTGTGAGCACAAGTCTTGGACCTTGACTGTCGAGGATGCTTTTATCCTTTACACAGCATTATTCCACGATGAATACATAGACCACCATAGCAAAGAGATTGTTTCAGCTCTCCCCTTAGCTAGTCCTCTTCATGTTGTCATAGCTGCACTGACTTTCACAGTTCTAATCTTACATGCATAACTCACTACTCTCTTCTTCTGCCTAAAGAATCATCCATGGGATATAGAAAGATCTAAAGCGGTCACACTCCCCGGAACACAGATCTCATGGCAAAGGAGCTGTGCCACAGAAAGGCTGTGGGGCTTACACAGCAAAGCCTGGGGAAAAGAGGTAGGCTGTTATGCAAACAGCCATGAATCTCATAGAAAAGACTGATCAAAAGAAAATGTACTGCATGCCTTCTTCCCCGGTTTGGACAAGCAGTATTGTACAGGCCTTCTATAAGAAAAAAGAGCTTTGAAAGGTAATTTATCATGCATGTTATATTGTTACAGCCCTACAACTGGAACCAAGTGATAGCCAGCATGGCAGCAGTTGGCGTGTCCTGGAGCAAACCACCCAGAACAAGGTGGATTTGAGCCACCCCACCCACCTTGGCCACAAGGTTAACAATTGTTCCTTGTGATATAGACCACAGGTTTCTACTTTTGTATCAGAAAGCTGAGCAAAAATGATGAAGATCACATCAAACTCTTTTAGGAAATCTACAGGAACTGTACCGAGTTCAGTGAAGACAGTTAATCAAGACCCAAAAAACCACTCTAACTTCCCTAACCATGCTATTTTTCCCATCCCGATGCAATTGGAAGCGTAGCAGTTTGACCCTGGACCTCCCACCTCTCAGACAACTAGATCAATCACCTTGTCCATCAATATCTCCTAGAAAACCTTTGGCAGTCTAATCTAATCATCTCCCCATCTTCTGCCTCCAACCCTCTCCACTGAAGGAGAGGAGACAGACACCGCATCATCTGCTTTGCAGACTGCTCTGGCGACAGGCTCAGCATGTGGCACTGGGCTGTACACCTGCTCAGCTATTCGGAACCAGGCCTACGACATCACCAGCTGTATTGATTGCTCCTGACATCTGTGTTGTTGAGCATCAACCATCACTGCCCTCACATTTTCTGGAAAGCATGCCAGCATTGCCACTAGCCAGTGGGTGTCTAGGAGCAAGGAGTGGGCAGGCACAGCAGTGCTGCATTCAGCTCCAGCAGCTTTCAGGAATAGCAACAGAACATAAGAGCAGAAGGCAGGCTCAAAAGGAGTCCGTGCAAAGAAATTTCAGCATGATTCAATCCAAAAATATCCATTTTGGAATAGTCACGCTTTTTGTTACCAAAAAATAGAAACGAATGACTTTTTTTGGTATCAGTACAGCTTCTAAATATGTTAGCAGCAAAGAGAGAAGTTACAGGAAGAACATTACAGCATTTTCTTGGAGTTGTTATTAATAGTCTCCCTGGACATTTTCCTGGTAATTCCCCATTATAGCAAGAATGCATAAAAGAGGAGCATTGGTGAGCTACAAGTTTCTTTATAACGTGGAAATGCAGTTCTAGAATTTTTGCCAAAGTAAAATCAAATTCCAGCTGCAGGAGGGAAGAGGCGAAGACAGTACTGAAATGCACATTCAAGTTCTCTGAAAACACCCATAAGAATGCTATTTCACACCTGGCATAATTTTAGTTCCTAGTACAGCAACAGCATCACACCCCAACTGGGGCCTTCACTTCCACCCCACAACAAATGCTACGTATCAAACCAAAGGGAAAGTTATCAGCCTGCCAGCATTAGCTGATCAGTGACAAACGAGCACAAGCTCTGCTCAGCCGCAGTATCCACACTCAGCCTCAGGCAAAACTAGTTGATCCATTCGGAACAGAGCACACCTGTTGTTAGCTAATCCTCCATCTGACAAATTACAACAGGAAGAATAATAAGTATGTGGTCATTGGAAACACTGCGTTTTTGGTGTGACACCTTATAAAACCCCGGAACCTAAATGGATTAGAAGTTTGCAACAAGATTGTCACCAGGATGCTGGCTTGTTACAAGTGCTCACTTCTAAAACAAAAGCATTTTTAGATTTTAACAACACGAACTTCCTATCAACACTTACACTCTTAGGAGAGGAACCCAAGGCTGTGTATGAGCAATACAAAGATTGTTCCATTTGCTTACTACTGATACCTATCTTGTTATGTTATAAACCACTCGGAGGAAGCGCTGAGCACAAAGATCATGCAAGTCCATCTTGTTCCATCAGGCATAGCTTGCTTGCCATCTAGTGGATACAGCACATGAATTGAAGCAACCTCCAGCAAGAGCTGAGCAGTCACAGGATGTGTGATAATCACAGCTCTGCATTAAACATTTCAGTTAGGAGCAGATCAAGTTTAGCATTGCTAATAGCACTGCCTGTTCAATTCTCCTGAACTCTAAATTTGTACAGCCAATCAAAAAACTACTTTAAAAAAAAGCATTATTTCCTACAGTACATTCCTTCTTGTCTCCAAACATAAGCCACAAAGAAGAAATCAGGTTATAATTCATCTTGTGTACAGCAAGAATAATTCATAAAGGGAGAAACTGAGATACAAATCACAAACATCCAGAGCACCCATCTCAAAGACAAACCTCTGTTAACAGTCTGGAGGAGGAGAGTTTATACCAGGCCTTCTGCAGCACCTTCAATTCTTTTCCCCCATGAAGTACAGTGAATTAATTACAGACTTAAATTAAGTACTTGATTAAGTGTTCTCCATGATCAGAGAGCTCCGCATCTTATTGAATTGACCTGTAGGTCTAAGTTACAGCTCATGTGCTTTGAAATCAGCTCAGGACAATGAACATTATGGAATAAAATGATTTTGTGCTTGCTTGCGTCAGTTTAAAAATACAGTAACTCCATTTAACCAACGGAGCCATGTCAGGCCAAAAGGTTCCATTTTAAAACCTTCTGAATGACACTTGGTGTCAGTTTGACTCTGCTTTCCTATCAACTGCGCTGATTAAAACACTCGAGGAGCACGCGCCAGCAGAGGACCAAAACATCTCGTATTTAAAAACTTCAATTTAGAGACACATTATTCAAAAGACTGGGAAATACAATACAGATATCAGTCATAAAAAAGCTGATATAATCACTTTAATTTCCTGCTCAGAAAATTTTATTCCAATGAAATAACCCTAAATATGTTTTGATTCCACCAAATAATGCACTATGTAGATCCTTTTTTTCTTAATTGAGTTAAATGCCTGCTAATGACCATGGGGAATGAAGTAGGCCACAGCTGGCTATATCATGCATATGCAATTGGTACTTAGCCACAATTTATGTAATTAGTTACAGTCACATTAAGCTGTTTAAAACACATGTTGAAGATCTAAGGATGAGCTGACGTTAATGGGTCATCACAGTACGCTTCAATAGTTTCCAAATAATATTTGCATAAGCTGCTGACATGCGAAGAGGACGCTTTCAGAAAACAATTATTCATTAAGATCAGTAATATTTTTATGTAATAAATATTTACCAAAGGGATATTTCCAAATACGCACTTTTTCAAGAGATACGTCAGTGGCGCAATGTTCTCACTAAAATTTCAGAACTCTACAAAGCTGACAAATTCGGAATTTTTTGTTGCTGTTACTCAAGTTCTGAAGCTGAAATGCCACAACTGACCTCCTGCACAGAATAAATACAAGCACACACTTAGCGTTAGTCCCACAGCAGAAGTTTTGCTAACAAGTCTAAGTGATTGCCTTTGGCCAACGTGAAATCAACTGCAGGATTCAAGCCAAAAGCACGGACTTTGCAGAACTATACCCAGTAACAGAGGCTCAGGCTGCCTCAGCTCCTGCCTGGACACCTATGGGAGGCAGCACCTGTGGGAGACTACCATCACCTGACCCTGGTTCAACGCTGGACTGCAGTTCGACACCTGCTTTGAACTCACCCCCACAGCAGTCAGCAAATACTCTTTAGAGCCTCTAGGAAACGATCCAAAACGCACAAATGTGAGTATTCAAATACTGCAGCGCCCACATTCAGCGCCATTGATGAATCTAATAAAACTCCCAATTGAAAAGTATCTCACTACATTTATCAGGAGCACTTGTACACACGTATGTAGGCATCAGAGCATAGAGATCTTATTCACTGAGGTTTCCATTTTGAATGCTATTAAATATTCCATCCTGTTCAGGATAAAAACTGGTATGTTCCTAGAGGGCTGCTGCACAGGCTGAAATGCAAGAGCAACCTGAAGTAATTTGCAAAAATGGGATCTCATTAAACCATTCTAAATTTGGGTTGTTTACAAACATCAGTGCTACTTCCAGCTAAACCAGTAATGTAACACAGATCTGAATGCAGCATGAGATTGAGAAGTCTCTACTAAGAGAACAAAAGCACTTATATTAGAAGCTCAAGCAGGAATTTTCTCCTGCGTGAATTTGAAAAGGTATGATTTATACCAAAGGCCGGGATATTTGTAAGTTAAGAGCTGGATTTGTCTGCCAGGATTCAAGTTCTGCAGTCACACAGCAAGACATCGCTAAATTAGAGCAATACTGCTGATAACTATGATTGATACATTACAACATCACGACAAAAAGAAAACACAGAAAATGCTTCTAAGTGCTGCACACACAGAACCCAGGAGAAAAAATACACCACTCTGACAACACAGAGAAACATAAATAAATACATGAACACGATTTTCCTTGCCGTTGTTTCTGAACTAGCAGCCAATTTCAAGGAGGATTCAGGTTGGTAGGTTCTCATCAGTAACAATACAGCCTATTACTTCCGATGTTCATTTCAAAAGTCTTAAGTAGACCTCCTACTTCAAGAGAAAGAGCAGCCCTGCTATTTTCCTCCTGGTAACATTTTTTCCTACTTTCTCTGGAGCATCTCTGGCCATTTGTACCCACACAAAAACGAGTTAATAGAAGCAATTGCTGCCACACTATTATGGATTCCTTCCAGATGCCCACATTTCTACACTTCCTGGATATTCCTTAAAATTGCCTTTTCTTGTTTTCTTCCCTCTTCCTCCCACCCCCCTCTACTTCACTCCACAACTTCATTATTCATTTAAGTCTGTATGTTCCTTGCTTTTATAACCTACTGCATTAAAAACTTATAAAAGGTCACATAAAAGCACTAAAAATTGCATGTACGTGAGGACTGCAGAAGCCAACATGAAAGGTCAAGAACAACACAGAGCATACCACGTTCAGTAGGCCTTTAAGTTATCCACATTTGCTTACAAAGTGAAAAGAGCTTCAGAAACATACATTTCGAGATGTAGAGCATCCTCAGAGTGCTTGAGAGTACATTAAATACCATAACAGTTTTAAACTACTCTGGTCCATGTAAATGACCCTTAATCACTTCTTTCCAACACGCGGTAAGTTCACTAAATGGCAATGCAAGCATTAATAAAATATGCACCAGTGCCAAACAAACACACCAAAGCCCAGGTGATCTCCTACAGCTCCATAACATCCAGGGAAAATAGGAGAGACACTTTGCCCCTCCCAGGAGCAGCACACTCCCTGCTGTAAAACTGCCAGCTCCTGGCAAGCCCCAGGAAAGGAAAAGCCCTTCCACGTCCTCCTCCAGGTGCCCACACCCTGGAGTTTCATGTCAGCCTATTAGGGAGGTACATCCTTTCATCCATTAGCATACATTAACACAACAGCAATAGTAACTGGACACAGTCTGTTCCCAGAGCTGTAAAAGCCTTTCACACAAGGGGCTGGGCGATGCAGTGCGATCCTTCACCCCATGCTCAAACAGCCACAGCACACTGAGACCGTTTGTATGAGTAAACAGTGCTTATTAGAAACACAGACTGCAGGCTGGGGCCCAAAATAATTCACGGTAATTACAAGGCAACATTATAAACTGGACTATTACAGAAAGGTGATGAACACAGTAAGTACCAGAAGTATGCAAAGACTTTACCTGGAAGAGCGAAGCCTCCTCAGCCCAGCATCCCAGTGGCGCTCAGGATAACACACTCCACACTCGCTTTTTTCCTGGAAGGTAAGCTTTGGTTCTGAGCACATAAACAGCTCCACGGGCTCCAAGGAATGTATTTTACAGCTCCCAAAGCCCGATAACCCCCTCCCTCACCACAGTCCAACATGTGGGGCTATGGTCTAAGTCCAGTTTCTGTTGCAGGTCCTCTGCCATTTTATTGCTGCAATAAAGTGAGGAGAATGCAGAAAGACACCTGACGTGCCAGCGTGTGGATGGCACCCCGCATGCACGACACCAGAGCTGGGCCGAGTTTTGCACGCCCGAGATTCTCATTCTCACAAAGCCCTCCAAGGCAGCGCTGCCCAGCCTTCTTACCCCGCAGAGGAGCAGCACAAAGCCCCGCACTGCGCGGGTCACACTAGGGACAAAACGCTTCTGCCCTTCGCCTGCGTGAGCCCCCACATCTCCACAGCGGGGGCTGCAGCCTGGCACAGAGGAGACCATCCCCTCCTCACAGCTCAGCCAGCACTAACTGACGAGCTACCTAGCTGACAGAGCCTTCCTGTTACAGCCCTAAGGAAAGGTTTACCTATAACGGCACAGCCGCCTCCCGAGGAGCCCTTTCATACCGCGCTTCGAGACCGAGGCGCTCCGCAGCCCCGACCTCGAGGCCGAGGAGGAGCGGCCGGAGCTCCCACATGGCGGCGGGGCGGAGAGGCGGAGCCGCGGGCGGGCGGTGCCTCAGGTGGAGGTGCGCGTGCCGAGCCCCGCCCCGCGCCGCCGCGTCATGGAGCTCCGGTCCCGCCCCGCGGCGCTGCCCGGCTGGTTCCGCAAGTTTTTGACAGTTTCTGAGCGGCGGTCGGCGAAGTTGGGTCGGCTCCGGCGGTGTGGGGCTGCGGCCGAAGCGCTCTGCGAAGAACGAGGCTGTCCTCGCCGGCACCATGTCGCGGGACCCCGAGGAGGTGAACAAGCTGACGGAGAACACTTACAAAGTGAGTGCGGCGCGGGGAGGGACCGCCGCTTCGCCGCGGGACGGGGCGGCTCTCGGGACCGCCAGACGGCTGTGGGGGTGCGGGGGGGGGG
>PPHD01001522.1:24081-41323 GCA_002909625.1 Bambusicola thoracicus | reverse complement strand
AATTTTTTTTTTTTTTTTTTGTTACTGCATTCAGAGAAACAAGTGAGCTGTTTTAGCTGAACTATAGCAGAAGACAGACTAAGGAAGAGATCCAGAATAAGAAATTCCATCCATAGTTCGCTGTAGTAAATTTTGTGAGTAGTGAGATCTTGTGATAGTTTAAGAGTAGATGAAGCTCTCTGCCTTCCTATGTCTGCCCATAGAGTGCCTACTACAGAAAAGCTTCATCCTTGTTAGGCATCTCATATGACTTATAAATTTATGTAACTTATGTAACTTTCAATACTTATGTAACTTTCAATAAAGGGCCTGCTTTTAAAACTGTGTGTTCTGTAGGTTGATGTCCTTAAGGCAACAGCTCTACCGCTACTGAAAAAATTTGGGATTGATGGTGAAAGTCTGGAAATCAAGGTAGGAGAGTATGTTTTTCTTTCTAAACACACAAGGGAACTGCTTTCAGGTGGTTCACAGGACTGTATGCTTGCTTCTCTTTTCTGTCTCTAGCAGATATCTGATCCTATCTAAATGATGTATATTATTATATAATAGTATTTGTCTTGTTCGTGGTGTGTCTCAGATAACATAGTAACCATACAGTGGTTGAAGGTCTGTAGTCGAATAGAGATGCAAAGGCTATATATAGAGAGGATGACAAATGCAAGTGACCTTTCTGAGTCATGGGGATCTTTGCAAATTAAGAAACCTTTCTGCTTTCTTGTTCCTCTTCACTTAATGTAATTTCTTCTTTATTCCTGTTCTTCCTGCTCCGTGCTTAGGGCTAGAAAGTAATAATTCAATCTTTTGCCTCCTTTACCAGCAGAGGTACTGGATCTGTATTTGGTTAAGGTTTACTTCCCGTTTGGAATATATAGCGTACAGTAAAGAAACTTTTCTTTAAAGACTACTTTTCACAGACATAAGAAATTTGAATGTAGAATAGGCTCGAGTGGAAACTATGGTGTTCCTAACTATGAAAGACTTATTTGAAATGTATGAAGGCCTAGAGTCCCCCTTTAGTCTTTGCTTGCTCCTCTGCGACTTCACAGTTTCTCCCCTCATCCTGCCAATGGTTCAGGATCTGTTGCAACATCGCTGACATCATCAGGCTCTACCTCAGTGGTGCTACAACAGTCCTAATCTCCAGTTCCGCACTATCATGCCTATCTAGTCTCTGTCCCTGTGGGTGTTCCCAGTGCACAGGGTTGGGACTGCCCCCTGGCTGGGTGGGTACCCCCTTCCTGGGTGGAATGGTAGGATCAGCATGGGCCAGCAAGGCCTTTAAAAAGGAGTGAATTTGTTCATTTTGATTCCCCACTTAAGCATGTTAAGCATCAAAAAGATAACACTTTCTTTAGCAATGAGATACAAATGTAACGGTAGTGAAACTAGTGTTGCCTCTCTGGTAAATATTGTAGGGTTTGGGGTTTTTTTTTGCCTGATTGTCTTTGTTTTTGGTGGTAGTATTTTTTTTTCCTCCATTGGGAATCCATGCCTGCTGTACTTGAAATGAAAGAAACAAGGTGAAAAACAAAAAGAAAAAACAAACAAACAAAAATTAAAGGAAACCATTTATTCCTTATAGGTTTGGTGGAAAAAAAAAAGTCTGTTTCTGCCTTTAGGATGTCTTTTTCTCACTTGTGTTTACATACTGATAATGACAATGTTTCGTTTTATTTGAAATTAAATCTGTCATGTCTGATTGTATATGCATTCTCTGTGTTCCTTGCAACCTGTTTTCTTCTAATTTTCAGATCAATCGGAGAGGAATGCCTCCAAAAGGAGGTGGAGAGATATTATTTGCCTGTCCAGTGAGAAAGGTCTTGCAGCCTATTCAATTCACTGACCCAGGCAAAATCAAGCGCATCAGAGGAACAGCGTATCCTTCCCTTACATTCTTTTTAAATAAGATTGCTTTTAAGGGAAAAAAGTAAGTCTCCTAACTTGAAATCCCAACAGCATACCTGTGTTGCAGAGTATACATGCGGATAACACAGGACCACTTTCCGCGGACTGAGAATACAGATTCCACCAGCATGTCTCAAAAGCACTGTGTTCAGAACACTGTTGTTCAAAAAGTATTGGTAAACAAGTAAACGAAAGGTGCTGTTCCATTTTATTTTCAGTAGCAAAAAAAAAAAAAATCTTTCCATCTTATATGTAGCAGCACTAAAAGGAACGTTACCTTGTCATAATCCAGTAGTAACGAATGTCATTTTGCTATACATTGAATACTTGGCATCTTGGTTGTTAGTGAGTGTTGGAGAGTGTTGGATGGGAGCATAAAAGAGTTCATTTTACACCTCACTGCACATATGTGAACTGATCTTTTTGTTGGCTTACCAAAAGCAGTTTGGTAGCTCTTTGCCTGCAGTAGTGCCACTGGAGTTGGAAATAGCGAGGGATTTGCTCCCTCTCAAAGAAAAGGGCACAATGTGTAGTTATTTTTTCTGTTCTCTATTTTTGGCTTGTTACCTCTATGCTATAAGTCATGAATCTACTCTTTATTACAGAATGACACAGAAATCCCTCACAGGCAGCATATACTAAATGTTGTAGTTGATGATTTTCAGCTCTCTTGGGCATTGTCCAGCGTGTAGTTTTATTTGTAACAATAAGAATCTCAAATGAAGTCTAGATTTGAGAAGAAAAGCAGGAATTGGCGTTGGCTTCCTGCTGTAGACACATTTCTCCTTTTATCTTACAGCATGCTGTCATAGACGTATGCAAGAATAGGACTCTTTGATGTCTATTCCAACTGCATATTTGGATGAGTGCAGCACTGCCAAGTGAGAGCAGCTTCACTGTGTGCATGAGCTGTAGAATAAGAAAGGATGCAGCTCAGTGTGCTTGTGGTGGCTGTTTTCATGGTTTTTCATGAAGAAAGTCATTTTATTTTCACCTCTCCATCTCTATAATAAGTAGTTCTGTCCTCTGTTTCTATGTGAAAGGGGAAGCAGTGGCTTTAGTGACATCTTTCTACCTTGACTTTAAAACACAGTAGCATCCTACGCTACTTTCAGTGGATTTGGTTGATATATGTGAACATCTGGGTTTTTTTTTCTCAGAAGTAGAAGTTTGCCTAGTAAGCCAAGTGTAAAGGACCAACAGAAAGCATTTTCTGACTTTCTAGAGTGTTCTATGAGCAAATATGATATCCTGTCCTCTCAATGGGATAGTCCTGCTTTGCTGGCATACTGGTCTACCCGTCCTGCTTTACTGCCAACTTGCTTGCTTACGACCTTGGGCCAGTGCACCTGTAAACCAAGCATAAATAAAAGGAAGCCTGAAAGGGACCCCCAGTGGGTTGTTGTTGTCATTGATTCCTCACTTCCTGCTGTTTGCTATTTTGAGACTTGGACCTCCAGACAAGTGCATTCACCTCCCTCCACCCCTTCTCCAGTTCTGTGGGCTGACACTGGAACTCATCAAAACAGACTTTTGAAATAGACTGGTGATCAGTCTTTTTCCCATCTGTTTCCCTGACTCTCATTCTTTATCCATTTTCTTCAGTTTTCTCTTTTTGTTCTTTTCATCTCTTAAAATTATTAAGTAATTTCAAGACCTATTTCACTTTCTGAAAATCCATATCTTTAATAACATTTTTTAGTAATTGTGAGGCTTATTTCTTTTCTTTAAGGTCATATAGTTTAACTGTGTAGCTTAAGATAGAATCTGTGTTAGACCCCCCTGCATCTAGGGGATAATTGTGGTATATAGATTCTCATTAAAAATGATGATTGAGTGTGGACCTCTGCATATCATTTTACCTTAATCTAACCAGGAGTATTCGTGAATCTGGTCATTCCTTCCCTCTCCTTCCAGGCAGGATGTGACACCAAGTGAGAAGTCATCCTATTTTAGCTTGATCACTAAGTGATCATTCAAGCCAGTAGAAAACAAAATGCTTTAGAAACATGAGTCCTTGGATCTTTCATGTGTGCATTTTTGATACTTCTAGACATTGCTGAACAAATCTGTTTACTTACAGCTGGGCATCTTGTGTTGCAGTAACTATTTGTAGTCATCTAATATGTTGAGTGCACCAACTTCAGAATGATCAGTTCTCTTTATTATTGTTTACCGGTTACACTCCTAAGATCTTAAAGTTTTTCATCTGCCTACTCCACAAGAGCAGACAATAGAAATTTGTAGAAAAGGAAGTTCCCTTTAGCCAGCAGAAGAGTGATGGTTTCTCTGTGTTGCCAGGTGTAAGTATAAGCAGGTGGCTGCTTAAGTGCAGAGCATATGTCTGTACTAGTTGAGACAGAATTTTGAGTAGAAATGTGTCTTATATGTTTGAATATCTGTTGACAATACAACTGAAGTAGCGCCTGAGTAAAAGGGTACAATGGATGTGCAGAGAGATGATGATTTCTTCCCCAGAATGGTTATCTTTGAATGCTGAGTGACTGGAACACCAGTGACTTTAAATGGATCAAAGCATAGCAAAAGAGCAGGAGGCTACAAAGTTTTAGCCTTCTAAAATTTTTTTCTTCTGTAAGAACATTTGTTTTATTTTCAACTCTCCAATTTTTCCCAATTTAAGGTGGAAGGAAAGGATTTCTTGCTGTTAATTTGGAATAACTTTGCCCACCTTTTCCTAGGATGTGAATAGCAGACTATGCAGGATGATAGAATAGCAAAACTAAATTATTGAAGGGCATCTTTAAGACCAGTTTATACCTTGTAGTAATAATTGGTGGTTCTGTACATGTTCTGTGTATCTCACCTCAAGAGTGAAAATACTGTAGACAGCACTAAGTACATGTGCTGTAGCTACAGGCTTTGCTGGGAAAATGAGCTTAAGTTCATGGATGGATGATCTGGTTTGACCAATGTAGTAGCCTTTGATGATGATATAACTGCATCACTGGACAAGCAAAGAGCCACTGAAGTCATCTATCTGGACTTCAGTAAGGCCTCTGACACAGTACCCCACAACATCCTTCTCTCCAAATTGGAAAGATATGGATTTGATGAGTGGAAGGTTCAGTGGGCAAAGAACTGGCTGCAGGATCGAGTCCAGAGAGTGCTAGTCAAACTCAGTGTCTGGATGGAAATCAGTGACAAGTGGTGTCCCACACAGATCAGTGCTGGGACAAATACTCTTTAATACTTCATCGATGACACTGACAGTGAGGTTGAGTGCACCCTCAGAAAGTTTGTGGATGACACCAAGCTGTGGGGTGCAGGTGAAACACCTGAGGAGTGGGATGCCATCCAGAGGAAGCTGACCAGGCATTAGCAGGGCACCAAAGAGAACCTCATGAGGTTCTACAAAGCCAAGTGCAAGGTCTTGCACTGGGTAAAGGCAACCTGCACTACCAATACAAGCTGGCGCATGAAAGGATTGAGCGCAGTCCTGCTGAAAAGGCTTATGGGTACTGGGGGATGGCAAGTTGGACATGAGCCAGGAATGTGCCCTCACAGCCCAGAAAACCAACTGTATCCTGGGCTGCACCAAAAGAAGCGTGGCCAGCAGGTTGAGGGAGGTGATCCTGCGCCTCTATTCTGTGCTGGTGAGGCCTCACATGTAGTACTGTCTCCAGATGTGGAGTCCTCAGTGCAAGAGAGACGTAAACCTGTTGGAGAGCTGCCAGAGAAATGACTGAAGGAATGGAACACCTGGAAGTGAAGAAATGAGAGAGCTGGGGCTACTCAGCCTGCAAAAAAGAAGGCTCCAAGGTGACCTTATAGCAGCCTTTCAATATCTAAAGGGGGGCTAAAAGAAAGAAAGGGACAGACTCTTCAGCAGGGTCTGTGGTGATAGGACAAGGGGAAATTATTTCAAAATGAAGAGGGGAGTTTTGGATTGGATATAAGGAAAAAGTCTTTTACAGTGAGAGTGATGAGGCACTAAACAGGCTACCCTGAGATGTCAAGGAAGTCCCATCCCGGAGACATTTAAGGCCAGGCTAGACCTGTCTCTGAGCAACCTAATCTGGCTATACTTGTCCCTGTTCATTGCAGGGGAGTTGGACTACATGACCTTTAAAGGTCCCTTCCAACTCTTAAGGATTCTACACGTAGGACGAAACTACATTTTTTGAAAGAATGCATTGGGACCTCTTGACTATTTTTGCAAGACTCATTTATTTTTCATTATCACAGTTCCTTAGCTCAGAAATACAGGTATTCTGTCAGAGTGTCTCCACAGATGGCTAACAGAATGGTGGAATCTGCAAGGAGTGTCCTGAATAAATTCCTCCCAGATGTTTATATCTACACAGACCATATGAAAGGGATCAACTCTGGAAAGTGAGTATCTGGTATTTACAGGAAGAAGAAAATGTGTGGACCTCTGCATATTTCTCTCTGCATATAGGTGTATATATTTTTTTGCCTGCTAGCATATTCTGATCTGTAATTTTACTGAGCTGTAGGTCATTATTTTCTATTTATGACATGAAATAAATATTCTTTATAGGGGAAAAAAAAAGAATGAATCACTAGGTAATACTTGTTTTACTCAGTACTGTGATAGAAATACTATGTTTTCTTAAACAGGTAATATAATACATCTTTACTGCCGCTAAAGGTAACTTGAGCTCTGTTCAGTTTTAAGCCTGTTCACAGAATCACAGAAGTGAATGCAGAGTGCACTGATATGATATGTAAACTAATGTTTGAATTTTACTCTAGACCATCTGAGGGAGGTGGTAATACTAAGGATGAAACCTGAATGTTTTCTAAATTATTTGGGCTGTATATGTTATTCTCTTCTTTACCATGACATAAGCAACTGAAGTGGTTGTTCTCTCAACAGTGAACCAATGTTTCAAATTTCCTCAGAGATTTGCTGACCATCAGAACACAGTGGTGCTCGTGATTCAGACAATTTTATTGACATCTGGCAGTAACACTATCTGCTTGTCACTTCTTTGAAGGTGGAGATTGGGATAATTAATTTGTATGTCGTCTTCCATATATTCAGTTCCAAGTGTGCACACTTCTTTTCATTGCGTCTGTTCTTGGAAATACTGTCTTTGAGATAACTTGTTAACATCTTAAGTTTACACATCTGAAGATTGTTAACTAATTCTAAAGTCTCTTTCCTCTTTCCTGATTTCTCTGTCATATTTAACATTCCATGTTAGTAAGTCTTGTGGCTGCAGATAGTTAACAATAAGGAAAATTTTGAAACTTTTTTTTCTGGGGGTTGTGTGTTTTTGGTGTCGTTGTGGTTTAGGGTTTTTGTGATTGGGTTTTTTTTTTCGTATCTGCCAATAATGTGGAAAATTCAAATGAATTAAGGCAGCACCATTAAATTTTCTGCTTGCATGATTAGCCCATGTAGAAGAATAGATAATGGCATGGAAAGAAAAGGTGAGTTCTCCTTTCCACATTGCTGGTGCATGTCAATCTCTACTGCTGCTGCACTATCATATTCAGCATAAGTACGGTGCCAGCACAGTCCCATTTCAGCAAAGCTTTTTGCGTTACTAGGTTCTTGTTGCTTCTGTATGTGTAGACAGGACAAGGAAAGAAAGCAATGCATCTCATTCCCATTGCTGTCTCTGTTCACTGAAGACTTAAAACAGCAAGGACTATTTCAGCACACCTGTGTCCAACCTAGACAAAGCCCTGATTTCAGAATGTAGGTGTTGCACTCTGTCCCTCACACAGGAAGTAGATTTGAGCATTCTCTGCCACCTGTGATGTCTCTGTGAACAAAAGCTTTCTGAATTTTCTGAATTTACAGCAGAGTGTTCATCTTTACACATGTTTCCTAACAATGTTTGCACATGCATGAGACACTAGATGATTTTGTTTTGGCAGTTTGTCACATGCTACTGAACGCTAACAAAGTCTGCCGCGGGATATAGTTTTTATTATTGTCCAAACTGTAGCCCCTAAGAAGCAACATCTTTTGACTTTTGCTGTCTAGATCTTTCTTTCAGAGGAAAGGAGGAAGAGAAAAACATCTTTGCCATAACTTCTGTGTTTCTGAGCGAGTACCAGCAGTTAAATATGGGTGGGAAACACCAGTATCTGTTAATTCCCTCCCTACTTAAATACCTCTGGCAGAACTGTTCTTTTCTGACACTGGGACAGTTTGTCTGTACTGGTATTTAGGTTTTGTTTTGTGGTTTGGTGATGTTCCTTGCCATGTTAGGTGAGTGGAGTTTTTTTTAATTAAAAAGTTCGGGTATTGGAGGCAGTATGAGCCCATAACTGTGGGAAATGCTGTATGTAGAGAAAAGTCAACATTATTTTGAATGACTAGCTGTTGGTGCTCTTCCAGAACATAAAAATACAAGGATCTTGTGATTTTTTTTTTCTAGTTACAACTTTTTGATTTCTCAGCAAGCTGTACTCTGCCATCTGTTACTTTCTTTTAGAAAAAAGTATTTTTTAACACTGATAAAAGCATTTTTTTTAGGATGATAAGCTCTGAGAAAAATGCATGGGTTGCTCCAAAAGTGATGCCTCCTATTTATTTCCAAGGAAACTGTAATAGATACAAAGTGCACAATAACACTACTTGACAGAGCGGATTCTCAGCTATGAAACAGTATTTTTCAACGTGGTCACCTCCATTAACCAGCTCACGCAGTGTATTTGATCAATGCACTTCATTTTGTGGTGTGACAGCTGTGCATGGCCGTCCAGAATGTGGCTTGACTTTCACACCACTGTCACTGCTGCTAGTTGGAACTGGATGAGCTATAAGGTGCATTCCAACCCAAGCAATTCTGTGATTCAGCAATTCTATGATTCTATGAAATGCAAGTATTGTAAATCAGATTTTTTTTTATTTGCCTGCTTGGTGCTGTGGCTCATCTTGCTATATATTGAAGCTTCTATGCAAAAAGGTGGATCCCTAAGGAAAGTTAGTTTTGTACTTGAATGTGACAGAAGAAACTCAAGATGCTTCAGAAAATGTCAAAGATTAATTAGTAAATGTGATTTTTTTTATTTTTTATTTTTTTTTAAATACAAAATGCTATTTCTGGGATTTGGTTGGTTTTGTTTTAAATTTTTTTTAAGAGTTTGAGCCAGAAATATCCTGCACAGTGTATCTGGGTATAGTTATACTCAATTTAGCTTGTAGATCATGTCAGTGTTTTTTCCAGGGCAGATGAAAAGTGTAGAATGGGAATTCTGTTGGCAAGTCCAGATTCCACATAATGTCCAATGAGTGGAGCTCTTTGTGACTTGAGGACAAGCTTGATATTTCTTCTTGGTTTGTTGTTTAATTTTGTTGTTATATCCAATGTGTTTTCCTTTCAGATCTCCAGGTTTTGGCATATGCCTTATTGCAGAAACCATCAATGGCACTATTCTCAGTGCTGAGTTAGCCTCAAACCCTCAGGGCCAGGGAGCAGCTGTGCTTCCTGAGGAACTTGGCCAGAACTGTGCTAAACTGTTGCTTGAGGAGATATACAGGGTAAGTGGCCAATATGTTTTGTGTGTAAGCTGAAAGGGAAGAAGGTGATGATATATTGGTGAAGGAATAGGTGATTTGAGGATGCACTCAGGCTGAGATCCAGACAGAAAAATCATCTGATGCTGCCGATGTATTCTTGATACCAGTGGGGAGTGTTTTATAAATGGTTCATTTAATGATATGACTTACTCTACCATGTTATTTCCTGTGTCCATGTTATTTTACTGTGAATCATAGCAGAAAAAATATTTGTTTTCATTGCCTTCTGTTTGCAACAGAATTCAGTTTGCTTCATGTGTTTTTTATCACTTTTAACCATAGGAGAGAGCAGTAAGAGAGTTAATGCTATTGAGCTAGTGGTGGAATTGGAGCACTGTGAGTGGGAGAAAGTGTGAGAAAGAGGAAGGAAGGGGGCGGTGGGGGGGAGGGGGAAGAAAGCAGCTGTTTTCAGTGCTGGCCATTTTGTTGCAGCAATAACAAACTTCAAATGTCCTGAAGTCTGCTTGTGATATAAGGAACTGAATGGCTTGTTGGAGAGGAGCTAACACAGTGTTTTCTTAGGAATCTTATCTGTATCAGTTTCCCACAGCATGATTTTTTAATTAAAATGTTTGCTTTCATCTGTGGCAAGACTTCTAGTGGATGACTGGCTCTCAGTCAGATTTAGCAATTAGTGAGTTTCTGATCTAATAAAGAACATATCTACTTTTGTTGTTTATTGCCGTAAATGTCAAAGTAAGCAGCTGTTAGTACTGACAAACTACATTTGGTCTTTAGGAGGCAGCCATCTACAAATGGTACTCAAAAAAAATGTAATTGCTCTGAACTAGAATAAAGTGATAGGGCCTTGCAAAGTGTTAAAAATGCCCTTAATATGATTCTTGTAGTCAATTAGGAAAAGGTGCTTGTGGCACGATCAGGGTCAGGCAGGTCTTTGCACGGTGAAGTGATGAGGCATGAGGTTTCAGTGTCCTTGAAAGTCAGATTCTCAGTGAATCAGGTTGTTAGCTGTGGCCTGCTATGGAGCAGTTGGTGTTCTGGAAGGCTCTATGATGTGTGGGCCATTCCAAGAGTAAATGGCAACAGGTGAGCAGTGTGTGAACTGTTTGTTGTCCTCCATTGCAGCACCTCACGGTAAGAAAGTTTTCATCTGTTACCTTTTAAGGGCTACTGTACTGCTTATGTACTGGAGCATTTAGATCTTACTCAGTACTCATGAAATCCCTACTCTCTGTCATAGGCAATACGGTGGGGTTCATTTTGTTATTTTCAGAATATACACTTGAACTTATGACTTTGTGTATGACATACACTCCCACAGCGTGTTAGCCAGGAATAAGAAAAATTGGGTTTGCTCATTCATTTTATTCTATGTTATTTTTTTTTCCAAGCTTGGGTCAGTTTGACCCCGCACATTGCAAAGTGTGCTGTTTGCTTGTTTTTAGGATACTGTTTGGTACTGTTTTTTTCTCCTTTTTGTTTGCTTTGTTTTGCCTAGATAGTGTGTAGTGAAACAGTAAAGTTGGGAGGAGAATGCGTTGGAGAACAGGCTGCTGTGAACAGGCAGTCCTTAAGTCCTTTGTACTTGGTAGTCTGTGAATGCTCAAGGGAGAATTGCTCTCCCTCTCTTTCCTTAGATTGCATATAAACTGGATTAGACTGTTTCTCCATCTGTGTCTTTGCCTGTAGGTACTCTGGGGGCTGGAAGGCTTATCAGAAAAGGGCATCTTGGCAGCACTGAAGATGATTCTCTGCAGATGATTTTAGTTGTCAGAATCACCCACGAAACTGTTGGAATTCATCCCTGTTTAAAAGGGCTCAGAGGCATCTCTTAAAGTGCTTGCTTAATGCTTGCTATTATGTGAACTTTACCATGTGGGAAATCTAAGGATTTGAGCCTTGCTATGCGAAGTGCTAAATTGCTCCTTCTGCTAAGCATCAAAAAAGAACTTGAAAAGGGCATATATGATTCTTGCCTTTGTAATATACCTTTGTAGATGAAAGGATTTCAGAGCCAATCGACTAACGGTAAATGACACGTTGCTAGTTACAAAAGACCTGAAGGAGGGACACGGAATGGCTAGCATTGTCTTTTCAAATCTGTGTGCATTTCTTACCTGAGCTTAATTATAGAACACCAATAAAGAAGGCCTCCTTTCTTGTCTTTGAGAGGAGCTAGTTATGGGTATTTAATATATCAGATGATTGACAGAATGAAAGGGCCAGGAAAAGCTAGAAGGGAGTTGAATGCCTAAATAGCTTATGATCAGGAGAAATAGGGCTGGATGTAGTAGCAGTTGAAGTCTGAGCTCTTCTCTGAGGAAAGGTTGAATTGTTATGGGATCTTGGGAGGGCAGAAGGGGTAAGGTTGTTGCTTCATTTAGCTAGAGCTAATATCAATGAAGTGTTTAACTAAATGCTAATTTTCAAGACATCTTTACTTCACCGTGACGAGTCTCATCTCTTTTCTGAAAATGGTTCTGCACCTCACCTAACAAATAATACACCTCAGGATCGATTAAAGCATGCATGTATGTACCACGTGTAAGAGAAAAAAATAACCTTATCCTCTAGTGTTACCAGTACTATAAGCTTGGAAGAATAATCCTCCTCAAAACACACTTTTGTCGAAGATCCAGAGTTATTTGTGCTTCTGCATGTAGACTGTGATACTTGTATTGCAGCATTTCTGAATTTCTGTCTGTGTCTCTAATTATATCTTGGATCTGATTCTGTTGTCAATAGAAACAATAATGGAGAACCTGCCATAAACTGAATTAACTTGAGCTAGAAGCTGTATCCTAGGTTTGTAATGAGTGCCAGCTGCTTTGGAATAAAGTCAGTACTTCAGCTCTGACTTTTTCTATCCCATTTCTAGTGGGAGTGTTTTTGCTTTGGGGTTGTTTTGTTTTTGGGTTTGGTTTTTTTGTTGTTGTTGCTGGGTTTTTTTGACTCAAGTAAACAGCAGATTGAGAGACAAAAGTTGGCCTCATTGGGAGTGGCATTTCTTCGTGTTTCTTTTGACATCAGTTACTGTTCTGTCAGCATTAGATTACAAGAAAATCACTTATGTATGGGAGCTGTCTAGGTAGGAATGGGCATGGTGATGCATTGCTAATGCATAACAGTAGGGATGGCTAACTTGTTGCAACAACAGAGACTATGAAAGCAGCTGAGATGTGATGGGTTCGTCATGTTTTGCTGTATTTTATAAGACATGGTTGTCTGTGTGCTGACTGAAGCTTTTATATACAAGAAGTCATACATCTGATGGAAAAGAAGTAGATTTTTATAATGTTTTTTGGCTTTAAAAAAAAGAGTTCAGGAAAAGGTAAAGTTGTCATCCTAGTGGTAATGAGCATTTTCAGTTATTAGCTGGCTGCAAATAAGGAAAGTTCAATAGCAGGAATGTCTTACCAAATCCTCTTGTACCTGTTTCAGATTTGCAAGTGCAGCTAGTGAGAATGGTGCCTGTAAATTGCACCAGTAAATTCTGAAATTGCTTTGTTCATTCAGGCTAAGCATAATTTTTATCATTTATAAAGATGGCATTAGGTTGAATGTATGAACCTCAATGTTGGTGTGGTTGGTTCACACCGTTTATAGAATCATGGAATCCTTAGAGTTGGAAGGGACCTCTTTAAGGTCAACTAGTCCAACTCCCCTGCAGAGAACAGGGACACCACAGCTAGATCAGGTTGCCCAGGGCCTGATCCACCCTTACCTTGAAAGTCTCTAGGGATGGGGCATCCACCACATCTCTGGGCAACCTGTTCCAGTGCCTCACCACCCTTACTGTAAAAGACTTTACTGATATCTAATCTAAACTTACCCTTTTTAACTTGAAATCATTTCCCATTGTCCTATGACCACAGGCCCAGCTAAAAAGTCTGTCCCCTTCTTTCCTTTACCTCCCATTTAGATACTGAAAAGCTGCTATAAGGTCACCTCAGAGCCTTCTCTTCTCCAGGCTGAACTACCCCACCTCTCTCATGAGTACTCCAAGCGAGGCCTCACCAGCACAGAGGGCAAGGATTACTTCCCAAATGTAATTGTGTAAATGACAAATGTGTAAGTGAGCTAGATCATGGTGGTGTATGTAATGAAGATGTTCCTTTCAGGTGGCTAGATGGATGGGCACAAAAGGTCTTTGTGAGTATAGTTAAATCAGGTTGGCAGGTGGTTAAAGGTGGTGTTCCACTTGGCACTGGGCAGGAGTGCTGATTTTCCTGAGGGTAGGAAAGCTCTACAGAGGGATCTGGTAGGCTAAATCTAGTGTCTAATTGTATGGCATTCAGTAAGGCTAAATGTTAGGTGCTACACTTGGGTTACAACAACCTATATGCAGTGCTATAGGCTTGGAGAAGGGTGACTGGATAGTAGCCTCAGTAGAAGAGGACATGGAGGTTGGCAGCCATCTGAACACAGAATCATAGAATGGCATAAGTTGGAGAGAAATTTAAGGGTCATCCAGTTTCAACTGCCCTGACATGGACAGAGTTGCCAACCACTAGACCAGGCTGCCAAGGATCCCATCCAACCTGGCCTTGAATGCCACCAGAGACGAAGCATCCACAGCCTCTCTGGGCAGCCTCTTCCAGTGCTTCACCACCCTCTTAAGCAGCTGGTGCGTGTCCAGCTTTTTGTCCACCAGGACCCCCAGGTCCTCTGCAGGGCTGCTCTCAGTGAGTTCTCCTCCCAGTCTGTATTCCTATCTGGGATTGCCTCAATTCAAGTGCAACATTTTGCACTTTGCCTTGTTCAACCTCAGTAGATTCTCACATGCTCACTTTTCAAGCATGTGCAGGCCCCTCTGGATGGCATCCCTCCCTCCCTTCTATTGTGTCAGCTGCACCACTCAGCCCTGTGTTGTCTGCACACTTGGCCAAGGGCGCACTCAATCCCACTGTCTGCATCACTGGTAAAGATGTTCTGGAATGCTGGTCCCAAGACAGACCATGAAGGACGCTGCTTCTGATCAGATTCCACCTGGACATAGAGCCACTGATAACAACCCTCTGGCTATGACCATCCAACCAATTCTTTATCCACCTAGTAGTCCAGCCTTCAAATCCATCTCTCTCCAATTTAGAGATAAGGATGTGGTGTGAGTCCATGTCAGAGGCCTTGCGCAAGTCCAGATAGATGGCATCAGTTGCCCTTCCTTGATCCACCAGTGCCATCACTTCACTTAGAAGGCCACTGGACTGGTCAGGCATGATCTGCCGTTGTTGAAGCCATGCTAGCTGTCTAGATGTCCTCTTCATCTTGTATATGCCTTAACATAGCTTCCATGAGGATCTGCTCCATTATCTTCCCATACATAAAAGTCGCAGGTCTAGTTCCCTGCATCCTCCTTTTTCCCTTTCTTAAACGTGAGAGTGGTGTTTCCCTTTTTCCAGTCACTGGGGACTTCGTTTAACAGACATGATTTGTCAAATAAGTTGGAGAGATGATTGGCAACCACATCAGCCAGTTCCTTCAGAACCCTGGGATGCATGTCATCTGTGCCTGTAGATTTGTACTCATCCAGTCTCATCAGGTGATCTCAGACTTGCTCCACTCTTATACTGGGAGGGATTTTGGTTCCCTGCTTTGGAAGTTCAAGGACATGAGAGGCATGAGAACCCTGGCTGTTCATGAAAACTGAAGCAGAGAATTCGTTAAGTACCTCAGACTTCTCCATACCTGAGAAGTCCAGCAATCCTGTTTCGTCTATCAGAGGGAGTACACTCTCCTTTGCCTGTTTCTTTTGCCCAACATATCTAATGAGTCCCTTCTTGTTTTTCACATCCTTTGCCAAGTTCAAGTTCCATCTACACCCTGGCTTTCCTGCCTCCATCCCTGCATATGTGGACAAAATCCTTATAGTCTTCCCAGGTCACCCATCTCTGCTTCCACTGCTTTTACTTTTCCTTTTTCCCTTCAGCCTGACCAGCAGGTCCTTGCTCTGCCACGCACTGACAGAAAGGTGTCCTTAAATGCTGCCAGCTCTCTTCTATTCCTTTGTTCCTAAGGACAGTTTCCCAAGGGAATCTCATCCAACAATTCCTTAAACAGCCTGAAGTTCAGTGCCCTGACTCCACTCTTTGCCAGGACCACGTTCCTAAAGATCTTGAACTTCACTGGTTGCTGCAGCCCCAGCTGCCTTCAGTCAAAACTCTTTTATGATCTCTTCCTTGTTGGTGACCACCAGGTTCAGCAATGCTTCACCTCTGTCCAATACCTGAACCATAAAGTTCTAATCAATGGACTTCAGGATTCTCCTGGACTGCTTGCAGTTCACTATGTTGTTTTCCCAGTATTTATCAGGGTAGTTGAAATCCCCCATCAGGGTGAGATCTTGCAAGTGTGATGCTTCTTGTAGCTGAAGCAAGAAGGCTTCGTCAACAGGTTCCTCTTGATCAGGTGGCCTGTAGTGCACCATGACCACCAGATATCCTTTATTGGTCTGTTCTCTAATTTTAACCTACAAGTTTTCAACCTGATCATAGCTGTTTCTCAGAGGCATCTCTTTGCAATCTATCCATTTCTTAACATAAAGGAGAACTCCTCCAGCTCTCCTGTTCAGTCTCTCTCTTCTAAAAACCATGTAGCTCTCAACTGTAGTATTTTCACACTATTTCACTCTATTGTTTCTGTGACACCAATTAGATCAGGTCATAGTTTTCTAATTGCACAATGGTTTCCATCTCCTCCAGCTTATTTCCCATGTTGCATCTAGTGTTGTAGAGGCACTTCAAATGGGCCTTCAGTCTCACTACCTTTTTTGAGGAACCCTGCCAAATTCCTCTGGGACAAATCGGAGGTTTTTCCTGAAGAGACAGTGTTGCCTGGCTTATCTCTGTCACCCAGAAGCACATCTCCTTCCCCCACCAAATGTAATTTAAAGCCCCGGTGATGAGCCCTGACAGCTTGCTGCCTAGTATATTATTGCCTCGCATCTGACATCAACATGCCTGACGCATGCAAGATCTTAGTACCTAAAACCCAAAGCATCACACCATCCATACAGCCATTCATTCAGCCGGTCCATTCTCCTCCTCCTCCTGCCCAGTCTCCAACTGGAAAGATCAAGGAGAACACTACCTGTTCTATTGATCCCTTCAAGATCCTCCCAAGGGACATAAAGTCACTTTTAATATTTTGTGATTACCCAATTGCAGTCTCCTGTGATCCATCTTGTAAAAGGAGTGGATAGAAGTCTTCCAGCTTTACCATACGCAGTAGGCTCTTCCTGATGTCCTGAATGTGGGCCCCTTGCAGGAAGCAAGCCTCCCTGGAGAGATTACCCAGGTGGCACATGGGTGCCTCAGTGCCCCTTAGCATGGAGACCCCAATTACTAAGACCCTTTCCTTTTTTTGGTGGCACTGGTATTGACTTGGGTCCTTCATTGGACCAACTGAACATGTTTGTCTCTGGCCAATTATGTGCCAATATCCATACCCTCTTCTCTTTCCATCCCTAGAGCTTTGTATTTTGTAGGGGGGATTTCAGGGACAAGCTCTTTCATCTGCTCTAAGCAGAGATGGGGGTCCAGTCTCCCCCATCTTGAGTGCTTTTGCTGTTTGCCTCCTTTGATCTGGAAGCTTACTTAGGTTTTTCCCCTTGCAGGGACTTAAAACAGAGCTGTTGTCCTGCCTGCATCACTGCACAATACCACACGGTAATCTCTCTGGCTCCTAGATATCTCTCTGCCCAGTGATTTCCTTTCACCACCTGGAAACCTGCTGAAAAATATAATACTGCATGTAAATTTTATCATTATTAGGTATTAGGTTAATGAATATAAATGGAAATGGTTTTTGGTTTTGTTTTTTTGTTTTTTTTTTTTTTTTTTTTTTTGGGGG
>PPHD01001522.1:0-14969 GCA_002909625.1 Bambusicola thoracicus | reverse complement strand
GACATATGAACTTTGAAATGCTATAATCCTGGGTAAACTGAATATTAAGAGATCCAATTCCTAACATGATGATTCAGTGAGCAACACTTAGAAGCTTTCACTACTGAGTGAGTGCTGAAAGATTTTATTAATATGAATAACCTCAACTAAGTTATTAATAGCTTCACTGAAGTTAATGTAATTGTTTATAGTCCCTTTTTATTTTAATGACATCAGTGATGTGTATTTTGCACCACAAAAGCTATAGTACTTTCAACCTACCTTCGCCAGCCTCATTGACTCATATAAACTTGCAGAGCCCCAGTAACACTGCCAGTGCCCAAGCCAAACAAGCTTCTTCCATTGGTTTTATTTTAATGCTAAACAAGGCATTTAAGTTGGATATTACATAAGAAGCTAGCATAGAGTAAGCAGGCTTATAGGATAGGTCTCTCATTTTAAGGGATTGAAATTGTGGAGGCAAACAAAACAAAAAAAAAAATCATTTGCCAGAAACAGATTTAGGCAAACAGATTTAGTTATTTAGAAAACTGGTCTGCACTGTTGCTACTGAAGAAAATAGATTATTTTATATGGGATCCCTGTCTATCAGAGAATAAAATCATTAACATTTTCACCTGCAAAGTGGGAATTTTTGAAAAATTCCTCCCTAAAGATTCACCATGGAGGTGTTTTCTGCTAGGTTTGTTCTGCTATCTGCAAGATAGTTGACAAAAAAATGTAAACTAGCTACTTTCACAGAATTTGCCTCTGATAGCAAAAGACAGACTATGAACCATCTCTTCTCTGCACTTGCAGAAACAAGTTGAAGGAAAATAGAGGAAGATTATAAACTCCTATCAACTCTGTAATGCTAATAAGGAGAAAAAAAACAAAAATGTTAACCTTTCCAGGCAAATATTCTCTTCTAAACAACTATTAAGATTTCTGACATACATTTCATCTGTGTCAGAGAACACAGAATTTAAACTACTTGCAACATCTTCAGTCTTAATAGTCTTGAAGATGTTTGCAATATTACGTAAATGCTCTCCATCAGATAAGACACAACGATCTCTACTTCTATCCTAGAGGCTAAACTGTGTTCACTGTGTTGAAAATAATTAGTCTATACTTTGAGATAGGCCCAAGTAAGATTAGTCAGCTTGTAAAATGATCACGCATATTGAAGTTGCTAAGGATTTAATCCTGCAAATACCAACATAAATAGTTGGCCATAAGCATATAACCATTCTTTGTGTATTCAGACTATTCATGTGATTGATAGGTATATGCTTAAATTGCAGCAATACTAGGAAATATAATTGTTAAAAGTTGTGCAACTCCATTTTATAATAGGGTACAGGGCACTCTACCTCACATAAAAAGATTCAGGTTTAAAAGGCTGTTGTACAAATGTTACTGCATTTCTGAAGTAGGCAAGAGATTTCCTTTCACATATCCATAAACAACTTAAAAAGTATTTCCATGCCCCATAACAAGATCACAGAAATATAACTGTACCAGCCTCATTCTAATGCCAGACTCCTCCACTCCTGCTATGATCCTGCTAAGATAATGACTCAAAAGACACTTGAAGCTAGACATATTCCTCAAAGAGTAACAAAGATGGACATCCACAATGCACTGTTCATGACAGAAACAGGAAAGTCTAGCCAAAAGGAGTCAGAACCATGCCCTCAACGGAAATGTTGGTGTGAAGAGAGGAATGTCACCAATCCTGGGCAAATATATACACTGAAGGAGTCCTAGCAATAACTCAGATGAGTAAGATGTGTGTGTCTTTGGGGGAGATCCTGCATGTTTCTGAGCATGATCAAAGGAAGGAAATTATTTGTGATCCACTGCACTTTGAAAGAAAATTTAAAGAGGCAGCATGCTCTGTTCCTTTCTTTCAGCCAGGAGTGTTACTCTGAGCAAGTGTGACCAGATCATTTTCTAACCATGATTCTTTCCTTTCAAGCAGCAACAATATGTTTCACCTGCTGGAAAGTTTGATCATTTATCAGGATTACTAGAAGACAGAAAGTTTCACCCTCATTTTCATTTTTCAGGGTCCTCTTTTCCACTTCTTTGGATTCCACTAAAAACCATTTACCATTTCATGTCCCCTCAAAATTATAGCAGGATTTTTTGAAGTTTTTTGCTTATATTTGTATCCATATTTGTATATTTTTGGACAGGGTATTATTTACCTAGTGGCAGTTCTTTTTTCAGATGCAGCGATCATATTCATGTGTAAGATGACAAAGTACGGTAATATGTAGCTAACCCTCTAAGTGGAAATAACATCTGTCATCTGTTATTCCCATTTAGCATGAGAATAAAGGAAAAAAACTTTTTTTTTTTTTTTTTTGTAGCAGTAACAAGAGATGACTAGTAAGCAGAATAGATTTGTTTACATTCTGGAATCAGATGAGTACAGAACTTTCTGATTGTCATCTCAATAACTAAGTCAGTGGATTTTTCTTCCTAGGAATTATAACACACATACAAAAAATGTTTGAGCCAGCAGAAATGTATTTCAATTACAGCAGCACTGAGCAGGTGAAGATGAAATTCTTGTAGAATGTCATATTCCCCCATTTGTGAAGATAATTCTTATATGTGTAATCAGTTCTAACAACCACAAAACACCCTGCAGCAGGCAACATCTCTACTATGTGTTACAATATTTCCTTTCTTTCTATTTTTCTCTTTTACAGTTATGGAATAATTTACTTCTTCATTTCTAAAGCATAGTACGTCATTTCCCTGTTGTGATACTCAGCGTCCTATTTTCAACTGCAACAGAGTCAATTCCCTTCCTAGTAGCTAGTATGGTGCTGCATTTTGGACATACAGTGAGAATAATACTGATAACACACCAATCTTCTAATTACTGCAGAGCAGCCTTTACTTATACATAGCAAAGGATTTTTCAACTTCTTACGCCCTCCTGCCATCAGGGGGCCAGATGTGCACAGGTTGCTGGAAGGAGGCAGAGCCATGGCAGCTGACCTAAACTGACCAAAGCAATATTCTGCACCATATGGTGTCATGGTGAACAGTGAAACTGGGGTAACTGGCTGCAGGGGCTGCCTGCACCTGGGGACCAGCTGGCCATCAGTCAGTGAGCAGTAGTCTGGTAAAACGTATCTTGGAAGATCACTAAGTTGTAGATTCTGCTTATCTGCAAATCTAACTCTGTGACATTTGAACATCAGGTAAAAACGTATTTATCACCACCAAAGCATGTCTTTTTTCCATACTGATGTTGCTTCTGAAACTTTCTGTAAGGAAAAATGTGTATTATTTGCACTGGAACAACTACAGAAGTACTACACTTCTCTTTAAGTAGTATGCTGCAACTTGTTACATAGATTTGGAAATGATTAATAAAAGAAATATACCTCTAAAAAAATCATCTGTACTAGCACACATAGGGAATGACACAGATTGTATTACAGTTACAGTAAACTTGTCAGAATGTGTTGTCCTCTCAGGGTCCACCTGAGCAACCAAATGTGGATACTATTTACAATTCTTTTCTGCATTACAGACAGTGATAGCTAAATCCTGTGGATATTTCTGCATAAAAATATGGGGTCAGTGCACGTCATATCATGCATCTTAAAGTTCAGAGCCACTGAAGTAGTTAAAACAGACCAGGACATGCAGTATAAAGTGACTACAGTTAATTGCTTTATATAATTTTCACTGTGGGTTAGATAATCTTCACAACATAATTATACCTTGGAGAACATGACGCTTCCTGGATTTACTTTCTCTAACAGGTCAAACAAATTATGACTTAGAAAGAAGTAACTGATTCTCATACAAAGATATGCCTAGTGGTCCCCAGGATTCCCTAAAATGTTATTTGCATTCATGGATGACAAGTCACATAGGGTTGCATGATGTTAATTGGCAGGGAGTTATCACTCCACCAGCATGGACTGACTCCACAGAAAATGCTAACAATCTTCACTACTAGGTTTATTATGGGAGGGTTCCTTAGGAATGAACCATAAGAAGATAAGAAAACCAAATTCAATATGTATTACTAGAGAACAACCAGTCATTTTGTAAATGACCTACTCTAAATAACACCATGTTCCTCTCTGAAAAACACAGAACCATAAAATTATAGAATCATTTGAGATGGAAGGGACTTTAAAAGTCATTTGACCAACTCCCCTGCAAGGGACATCCATAGCTAGACTGGGTTGATTAGAGCCCTGTCCAGCCTGATCTCGAATATCCAAGTCTCCAAGGATGGGGTATTCACCACCTCTCTCAAAAACTTATTCAAGTACTTCATTACCTTTCTTGTAATTTTTTTTCCCCATATATTCAACCTAAATCTCCCTTAAAAAAAACCAAACAAACAAACAAAAAAAACTTTCATTTCTCCTAGTCCTATCACAACATCACAACAGACCCTGGCCACTTCTTCCTTTTTGCTCCCCTCTAGAGAAGGAAAGGCCACTATCAGACCACCCTGAAGCCTTCTCTTTTCCAGGCTGAACTGTCCCAACTCTCTCAACCTGTTCTGGTACAAGACATGTTCCATCCCTTAGATTATTTTTGCGGCCATTCTCCGGGGACACTACAACAGGACCATGTCTCTCCTTTATTGAATCCACATCTGGATGCAGAGAGGAGGATGTTATGGGGGACCATACCAAAAGCCTTACTGGAAATCCAAACAGATCACATCAGTGGCTCTCCTGTCGCCAATTGATACACTTACACCACCACAAAAGACCACTAGGTTGGTCAGGTAGGACTTGTCCTCAGTGAAGCCATGCTGGTCGTTTCATACCAGTCAAAGACACAGTTCTACTCTCTCCTGTTTCGATGTAATTTTGAAATGTAGGAATACATTTTAGTGGAGTAGAGTTGGTGATTCTGCCCAGTACTGTTAAGACAGTAAGAGAATTATTAGTATTTAACTCTGATAATGGCACTGAAAGACAAAAAAAAAAAAAAAAAAAAAAAAAAAAAAAAAAAAAACAAGTATAATGGATCAATCCTGGTATCATTTAAGTTCTTCTGCAGCAGCATGGATTATGTTATCAACAAAATGATTAAGCTTCTCATATTTTCACATGTTTTGCTGCTCAAAGGACAAACTGAAATGCAATTTCTTATATCAAACTGGTGGGTCTTAATTGGGTTATCTTTATAGCTGATGACTCATAGGACAGAAAACACTTGCAAAGAAAGTTCACTGACTTGATTTAAAGTACGGTACAAAACATTCAATATAAATACATCAACTTGTAGTCCATGCAGGCAATATATTTGCAGTCTATGATGAAGACTGAGTCCTTCAAAAATACTTGCATTTTGTTTCTGCTCTCTCTATAGTTTCTGCAATATTACCAGCTATCTCTTACCTATAATGGAGTACGGAGTGCCAACTTCATAAGTTCAAAATGGAGTGTGGAGAGTATTACCATAAACCTATTAATTCAGCTCTCTTTTGATTACTTTTAACTTTTTGTAATGTTATATATTTCGCTGTTTCACATTTTACTTTTACAACTAACTCTAATAAACATAGTGATGTTGACTGACAAAAAAATATTGTTAGAAAATACAGGTAACTACTGAGGTATAATTTAGAGTTGCTGAAGCTTAATTGTATGGCAACAAATCTTAACTCTCCAAATGTTGCTGTTGCCAAGGCTACCAGCTTAATTACAAATACATGTAAAGAAAAGTCCTCTCAGAAAACCTTCTAGAAGAATAAGTTTCAAAATGAGATCTACTTGATCTACTGAAAAATATTTGGTAGGAAAGTATTGGAGGAAGGTATGCTCATTCCTCAGCTGTTGTGAGACCCCGCTGGGTCTTGCTGACAAACCTGCTATGGGCGCAGCAGCTGTAAATTCCTTCATGCAAATGATACAATGTCATCTGACTGCAGAGTGAGGAAAGTTCAGGTGGACTTATAGGAATTAAGTAGATGAAGTACTTGCCAGAGGGGAATAACCAGCTTCTCTACTATGGTGTATTCCTCCACTATACACAGCAGGTAGGAAGGTCTCTGCAAACAGCAAAGTTATGAAACTTCTATTTTCTTTTCCACAGGAACCTCAGGTCAGGCCAGTGATTACACTGAAGAGCCCCTCCACACTGCAGACCTACGAAGGAGCCACCACAACACTAGTCAAACCACAGGTGTTTATTTTAAGGCTATTTCATTCAACCAGGAAAAGAAAAATAAAATCACAGAAGACTGGCTATTAAGTGACTACAGTTCTACAGAATCAGTGCTCCTACAGGACTGCAAAATATAAACTGCAAAGCAGTGTGATAACCAAAAAGTCTCCATTTACCTCAGTATAGTTTCTAAGGCAGTTGTGAACATGATCTTCACTTATAGAGGGAAGACTAAAGCAAAAAGGTTGTTGAGTAACTCAGCCTTCCCCTTGTTCACAGTTGCCAGGTATATCTTCTCAGACTTTCCTTTTCATGGTTGATGTACCAGCAGAAGTTTCTCATGTTCATCTTCACTCCTCCAGCCAAGTCCAGTTCCAGTTGGGCTTTCCTGACACCATCTCTACACAGACTAGAAACATCCCTGTAGTCCTCCAGGGATACCTGTCTGTGCTTCCATAGCCCATGCATTTTCTTCTTGCTCACCGGTTTGACCGGTTCTGCAATGCTGGTCTCTTGTCTGCCTTTCCTGACCTCCTACACCTATGATGGAGAGCTTTTGTGCACTATGGAAAGTCTCCTTAAAGATCTGCTAGCTCTTCCCTGTCTTTGAGGACAGTTTTCCAAGGGGCTATGTTGACTAACTCCCTGAAGGGATGGAAGTTGGCTTTCTTAAAATTTAGCATCCTTGTTTTACTCTTTCCCTGTCCTGTTTCCCTCAGAAGCGTAAATTCCATCATTGCACAATCACTACAACCCAGGCAATCCTCACTCTTGATGTGACCTAGCAGTTCACTTGAGTTGGTAAGCAGCAGGTCCATTTATGCATCCCGCTGATAGGGTTGTCTATTGTTTGGTTCATTAAGTTATCCTCAATGCATTCTAGGATCCTACTGGATTGCCTACAGCTCATTGTGGTACTTTTCTAGCAGATGTCAGGGAGTTTGAAGTCCCCCAGAAGGATGAGAGACTGCAAACTCAATGCCTGCTGTAACTGGAGGAAGAAGGCCTCACCAGCAGGCTCCACTTGATCAGGTGCCCTGTAGTCTCAACCAACCACAACCGTTTGTTACCTCGATTTTTAACTCTCACTCATAAGCTTTCAACTTTCTTGTGGCCACTCTTGAGAGACAGCTCTTCATATTCTATTTCTTTCTTGATGTAGAGGGTAGCAACTTCTCTTCCTTCCTGACCTGTCCCTTCTGAACAGCTTGTAGCCATCAACAGCCACACTCCAGTTATGAGAATCATCCCACCAGGTTTCAGTGACAGCAACATTAGAGCTTTCAATTAGCATGATGGCTTCCAGCTCCTCCCATTTGTTTCCCAAGCTGTGTGCATTATCCTAGAGGCACTTCAGCTGGGCAGCCCACATTGTCATCTTCCTGGAGGATAACTTATTTCCTTTGAAGCATTTTCCCTTTAGTTACCCTATTGCCTTCTGTTGTCTTAGTGGTCCCTGGCTCCTTGTCTTGATTAGTCATTAATTCTCTTGAGTTAATGAGGCTGTAGCAGAAATACAATTTAGCTCTTTCATAACTTTTAAACCCACATGGTGACTCACTAAATATGTGAAGTGAATTATGGTATTTACTATCCTATTATAATAAATTCCTCACTCTTTCTGTAAAAATTAAGTGATCTTCTTTACTCTTTCCATGATATTTGTCAACAATACTGAACACAGTTCAGCACTTTCATACACCCTGTATACCCCAAAAGTTACTAGCTCAATAGAGCAAATCAGGAAAACTAAATCTTCATTTAGAACCACTAAAACACTAAGAAATGAAATGGCTTTCCAGATTCTACCTCCTGCTATGGCTTCTGTTTTAAACTGTGATTCAAGTACAGTAAATCAGACTGACTGTTCTATTTATTCTCTCATTGGAAAGGCAGTGGAATGATTCTGACTGTCATAAATCAACATAAATAGCTAGAAACACAATTCAGTGGTACTAAAGAGAGAAAGGTAGCGGCATTCAGAAATATCATTATTCAGAAAGTCACGAAGATACCAAAGTATTGAGATACTAGAGATGTGACCTAGAAGGTTAGGTCATATTACACAGGACCAGGTTGGTTGTTACTCCAACAGCATTAAAGAAAGTAGAAACAGCTACTTTGAAATACATTGTTAAAATAATTATGTTTGGATTATTTAAAATCCATGGAAATTGTCATCACGTCACATTTAATCTTCTGATATGCTATCAGGTTCTCATGAAATGAACAATATTTGAAACAAGAGTTAGACAGTAAAATAGCAGAAAAAAAGCAGGCATTCTGTTAAATCTGTCTTCTGTAAAAGAAACAGATTTGCAATAGTACAAAATATTGCTTGTGCGTAACCTCAACATTGCCTGTTCACAAGATATATTATGAAACATTGTTTTTAAATTTTGTAAAAATGTAAATAGAACACAAAAAATATGTCTGTAATTAAACAGTAGTATTTTCCCATAAACAATACTGGGAAATCAGAAACAAGAAATCATTTGTAGATAACAATAATGGTGTTATTGCCTCAAATGGAAAGGCATATTTCACTTACTTTATTAGCTTAATCAACTTTGGAGCTTTGTAGACTGCAAATTGACCAGAAGTTCACTCCTTCCAAAGTTTCCTTTGTTTAAAGGTTCAGCTTTTAAAGACCACTTCACACATATAAAATACAGGCCTTACGTTGAAATGACACACACACACATACACACACACACGACAATAGGAAAACACTCTACGTGCTAAAAGAAGGAGTAAAGGCTGTATTTTTTTTTTTCTTAGAGGAAGATTAGAAGTTGTTAGTTGTTAGGTTACAAGAGAGACACAATGCTTAGATGTAATTATTTTCACTTTCATTCGCTAGCTGATATTCTGAACTCAGAGTGGTTTTGCTCTTCAGTAGTACGTAAAACTCTCAGATAAAACTATTGACCATTTTGCATTTTACTTTTTGCTTTAAAAAATGAATTCAGATATTCTTGCAGAAGCTGGGCTTCTCACATCTCTGAACCAAACTGCATACAGTGTAATAGAGAAGCAGCAGATAAGCATTACAATTGCCTAGAGAGGAATAAAATGTTACAAGTGTCATGTGTGCTGCTCTAAATCACAGCAGGAAGAAAATAGTCTCCTGTTGATACTAACGGTTTACGCAGGATGCCTGGTCTTCATCTGTTATAAATTTCAAATTAATAAAATGCTATGCTTACGAACTTAAGAAAGAAATCAGATGTCTGCTGTACGTCAACACTTGCCAGAAACCAACAGGATAGTCATTCCTTTGCTTTAGTATATTCCCTTAATTTATACTTTTCTGCTATGGACAAAAGAGTTCTGTCTTCGCTAGAGCAACTCGAGTTAGTTAATCTGGTTCACTGTTTTTAACACTTACACTGTATAGTATAAGCAGAGAGAAACAGTACAGTAGAAAGCCCAACCTAACCCAACAGGCCAGTTTTTTTGTTTGTTTGTTTGTAAAGGTATGAGGAGATGGAAATGAAATTAGTGAAACACTACTCCATTTTCAGAATGGGGCTATTATTTTTAAATTACATCTGTGTTAGAGACAGAAAGGGCTTACTGAGAGAAACTGAAAGATTCTATAGGTTAATGTGGTTCAGAGCTTCTGGGCTACATTTGTACACGAAACTTCTTATCCTGAGGAATACAGCATGCTCTCTGCATTTAGAGTAGTATTTCATGTGCAAGAGGTCATCAACAGAGTGATATGTTACTACTTATTCTGTTCTTGTCTTCACTCTACGGGGCCTCCAGATGACTTTTAAATGAATTAGTGTTTTTAAAAGCAATTGCTACATTCCTTTGCATCTGATTATAGGGGATGGCTTCTAGCAACAATTAGCAGGTGTAAATACACCAATGTTGTTCATTCGTTTTTAACAGAGACATTTTAATGAAAAAAAAAAAATACTACTACAGGGAGATGCTACAACTCAGTACTATAAGATAATATAATCATTTTAATTAAAATGAGAAAAAAATTGGTATATGGGCTGTTAGGGTGATATAAAGATGAAAGAGGTGGGGGCTGAACCATCAAGTGCTGAAAAAAGGCATAGTGACACCACTCAAATTTTTTGCATTGCTTATGTTACAAATCAGAAATATGTATATTTCAATCCCTCTCTTAAACTCAGGCAGAAATGGAGGTGTGATATTAGTCACAATCTTCCAAGATGGGAACTACACAAACAAGGAGTCTAAACTGCAGAGATTGACTAAGCTTCCCTGCTTTTTCAGAGATGAACAAACAGGTATTAGGGCATGCTAGTGATGCCCACCGACCTCGTCCCTCTTTCAATCACTTCTCTGCCTAACGCCACCGTTTCCTAATCTCTGCAGCTCTGCGTTTCACCCGTTCTGCAGACGGCCCTTTGCCAAGGGCTTCGCTACCTTGGACAGCTCCCGGCTCTCCTGCCTCCACTCCTCCCAGCCGTGCCACTCAGTTACCAGCACATGGCAGTGGCATGTTGCTGCAACTCAGTGCTTAATTCTACAGTACTCAACACTCATACTTCAGTTCTCTATGTTCAAAAAACAAAAACAAAAAAACACCCTGTTCTGATGAAAAATTGCTCAGAAATACATGCTACTAGGCTATGACCCACAGACTTATGAATCAATATTTACACTTTTTTTTTTTTAATCTTTATGACTGCTGCCAGTGGTGTTTCAGCAGTGACCGCTTGCAAATAAAGTGAAAATAAAAAAATAGATAAGAATCTTGTGAAGCGTGACTTAAACTATGCCCTTTCAATCATCCTTTGGAAACCTGTTTCACAGCGAGTAAATTTCAGGGATATTTACGTTTTTCCCTGACTTGACTGCATAAACTGGAAGCAATATAACTTTCTTTATTAAAGGAAGCATTCAAGCAATCGGACTTGTAAATCGCTTTTGTGAGCTCAACTGCCTTGGTTTCAGTAAGACCAATAGAACAAAAAGACATTAAGACATCTCTTCTTTCCAGTTAGCTACATGAGGTTGCTACTCTGCTGCACCTCTCCTTCTGACACCTAGAGGAGGTCATTGAGACAGAAAAGGTGCAGGAAAACACAACCTTCATCCCTGAGTCACCAGCCAACAAAGAGGATCCAATTAAGTACTAAGAACGAATGAACATCTGAGATCCAGTACTCAGTCAGATCTCTTGCTAAATTATACAAATCCCTGAATTATAGTAGTCTCAGAATTAGCCATGAATTTGAAATTCAGTCAATTTCAAACTCCAAACATGACTTCAGAGGCCCTCATCAATTAGTTTGGTGGTCTGAAACAGAACTTTTACTAAAGTAAGAAAAATACGTAATCAAGTCTCAAGTGGTATTTTCTTTGAGTAATGTATTTAGGTGTTTTCACCAAAAAGATGTGACACCGCTAGGATATTTTCTGTACAGATTTTAAATTATTTCCCCCTGCAAATAGCTTTGTAAAATAAAGTCCAGTGTTTTCAAAAATGCAAATAGAAGGCATACGGTCAAATGTTTCAAATGTTATTACAATGTAACTATTCCTAAAAGAACTATTTGGAGTTAGGAGAGGTCTCTGCCCCTTCAGAGATGAGAACAAAAAGAAACCAGGAAAATTTTTCAGCATAGAAAGGCTACTAGCAATGACAGACATACCTTGCTAGGATGCTGAGCATGATGTCATCAAAGTGCTGGACTATCAGACACTTTGCAGTACAGTTGGACAGCTTTTGCATTACACTTATACAATACGGTATGTCTGGTATCTCTAGTCCTCACTGATGCATAGTTTTTTGAAAAGCCTGAACATATTTTCTGCTTCCAAAATGGTAAGTTATACCCTTCTGCCTTTGAATGTAGTTGCTCCAGATTATACTGTTCAATAAATCTCAAAGCAATTTCCCAATGCATATTTAAAAAGCACAGGTATGTAACTAGAAAGTGTTTGTGGACTCTAAGTATATTATAAACCCTGAAGTTGTAAAAGGTGACATGTAATGCAGCTAAGCCATCCTTATAAGGATTTTATTTTACATTCTAGAAATACTGAAAATACAACAGACACACAGCTCACTGCAAAATGTAATTTAGTCCAAAAGATGAAGAATTTTTAGAGAAACTTACTCTGACACATTATAAAGCTCCCCAGAGTTCTGAACAATAATTATGGTGTAGCAGGTAAAATGTTCAAAGACACAGTACGAATTCAGATGCCCATCACTATCTGAAGACAAATCCCTATTGGGTATTAGAGGGATTAGAAGTAAACTGTCACCAGAACTCCCACATTGCTGGGCTCCATTGTATTCAGCTTGGTATCCTACCCATACCCACTGAAGATGGTAAGAGGCAAATACTTTTTGTCTACTTCTATAACTGAGAAGTAAGCATGTAAGCTCAAGAAAGAGTACCTGGCAGGAGCATATGAAAAGGTGATTGCACACAGAAACACACACACAGACATCTCCAGTTGTTATTGACAGATTTCCAACGTCATCTCTTTGTACTTGGTATGCAGAACTTACAGATATCCTTCCACTCACTAAAGAGGTGAAAATAAATGGAGGTCTTTAGAATACTGAATGGGTGGAGGAAAACGCATGTGTACACACATATACACCTCTGATCATAGCTTGTAAATGGCTGAGTAGAATTCCTAAACAATAATTCTCTCCTGAACAAATACACTCATAAATTGATACATTCCAGACAGAATCCTAATCACGAAAACGTCACCTGAAAGAGAAGCATCCAAAGCCATCAAGTGCCACTAATGAAGCACATAAAGCAGCCCTTCCCTACAGAAACAATTATGTAAAGGAAGGTCTCCTTGCTTAGCATAAAAGTAATCACCAGAAAGTAACAAAGAAGGCATGTAGCTTACACCCTAAGGAAAAGTCTCTCTATCCTAATCATTTTGTCAGATTCTCTGGGCCATTTTGCCCATCTATCGATCAGAAAGCATTCAACTTACCCCTTCGGAAACTTGCCAGCAAGCTGAGAAGTAATTCTATCTTTAAAAGGACATCCCAGAGAATCTCACTGTGAGCTGTGTACCACTGCCAAACTTCTCTGGCCCCTCACACCACCCTGCAGCTGTTACAGTGCTTTCCTGCAGCAGCCTCAATTGCAGTGAGGCTTCCACCTGTATCAACTGAAGGCACCATCAGCCCAGCTATATACCATGAGTCCAGCTGGCTCTTCGTGGACAGTCCCCATTCATAGGCCTTCAGCTTTCTTTGACAGTCCACTCACAACCATGCTTGCAAGGCCAGTGTGCCTTCTGTCACTAGCTACGCAAAGGCAGCCCAACCATAGCCCTGCTGGGGAGACCAACAGCAGCCCAGCACAAACAGTTTCCATATTTTCTAGCAGTATAGCGCTCTTATGGGTTGTCCTTATACAATTTCAATCTGCTAGTCACCAGACTTTGTGACGAGCACCGCCTATGACAGATGGAGGCACGGGAAGCAGGCCCAGCCTGCCGCTGCGGTGCCGTGTCGCTGCCGATCTATTCTCCGTAGCCACGGCTACACTGCGCCCCAACCGCACCGCACCTTAGCCTGCCTGGCACCTTGTCGCCAAGGGAAGGCGGTCGACTCCATGCCTGCCGTTAGAACCGTAAGCGCCGGCCGCAGCGAGAGCGGGGAGGCCGCCCCCGCACACCGTACAGCCCCTCGGCCGCGAAGCGCTCCTCGCTGGCACTCCAGGAAGGGCTGGGTGGGGGACGATTGAACCGCGCTCCCTCTCTCCCTCCTTCCCTTACTTACCCAGCAGCACAGCGACCACCGTGCTGAGCAGGAGCCAGTTCTTCCTCAGGAAGCCCAGGCAGCTGCATCCCTTCCTGTCCGCCTTCACCATGGTGGCGGCAGCGATAGGGTCGCCGGGCCTAGAGCTCACCAAGACGCACCGTTCCGAGCCGAACTGCTCTTCTCCGCGCTTACGGCGGGAAGGCGGAGACGGGGCGCTCACCTGCCAACAGTTGAGCCTAGCCCACGGCCAGCCCACGGCCCGCCCACGCTGCGGCCCGCCCCCTGCTGCTCTGCTCGCCCTGCCGCCCCCCACCCGCTCGGCTGGGCTGTGGCGTGAGAGGTGTCTACTCCATGCTTCCCAGGGCGCAGCCCCTTCCTGCCGGCGTAGGGTTCGGGGAAGGCAGAGCAGAGAGCCGGGCCCTTCCGTCTCTGACCCCGCAGCGCAGAGAGAAGCCTCCTTCTCAAATAGAAGGGCAAAGGGGCGGGCGAGCCGGCCCCCGCGGCAGAGGAGAGCTTGTCCCGCGGTTTTGGAGCGCTGTGTCTGGAACCGTCCCTGCTTGCCGGAGGAGTCCCCGTGTCTTCGTGCAGAAAGCTAATGGCTGTTGAAAAGCCGGCATCGCTGTCACTGGGGATAGCTTCTAGTTAAATAGCCAGTTGAAATGTTCTGCCATGGTGAGAAAATCGAGGCTGGGGAGTACAGAAATGGTTCTCAGGATTTATCACTGGGCTTCATACCAGAAGCGTTCATTTCTAGGTGATGGTCTCTTGCACCCTGCAGCTCATAAGCATGACTGGTCTGTACTGTACTGGGACTCAGCTCCCTGTGGGATTTATAGTCTTAAGTATCTGTTCATAAAAGTGATTATTCTGATTTTCAAATATGGAGATTAATCAGTAAATGAATTGTGAAAGAAGAAAAGTGACATGAGTACCAAGAGATAGAAGGAGAGCGCAGAGTGGCAGAGTGAAAGTTTAATTTATATCATGACACTGACACTACTGACACTAGCCTTATTTTTCTAATGTCTTGAGCACCTGAAGTAATTTGTCTGCTTCTGTCACCATCAGGCAAATG
>PPHD01001521.1:0-42382 GCA_002909625.1 Bambusicola thoracicus | reverse complement strand
AAAAAAAAAAAAAGAAAAGCACCTCTAAAAAACTGCTGTGCTCCAGGTGGGTCAGCCTGCTTTTGCTTTGTATCTCGAATGCAGAAAGGAAGGTTAATGCTTGGGGCTGATGCCCAGAGACACTGCTCAGTGCAGGCTGTGGAAGGCCAGCAACTCTGGCAGCAGGCCTGTTCAAACTAAGCAGCTACCAGGCAGAGGGCATCAAGCCCAAGCACAATGATATTCCAAATTACTGAAGACACTGAAAAATCCCTTATTACAATGACTTTGCTGAGGCTGTTCTGGGTTGTTTTTTTTTTTTTTTTATGTTTTTTGCTTTTTTGAAAAATTGTATTTTTCTTTTTCCAAATAATTACTCTTAATATGCACAGTTAACACTGAAAAATGTATCTGTATTCCACTGTAAGCTTAAGAACTTCACCATCTAAGCACAAGTTTCTATGCAGCACATACAGTACTTCTAACTGGCAAAATTAATTTACAAAAATAGCGCAGAAGGGAATTTACGGCATGGAGAGCAGAATTCTGTATGGTACAGATCAAATTGCTTCTAGGATGCTAAAACAATTCCTTTCCCCCACCCTTGAGTTACTGTTTCTTTAAATAGGAAAGTTGCTGTTTATGTACCTTGGGTTGGCAGGGCTTGAAGTAGGTAGTAAAAACAGCAAAGTGATTACTTGAGAACCATTTGTGTGTTTTACTGAGAATACTTTATTTGCTGGTATAAGTTGCTAAAAATGCACAGAGCAAGTACCAATAGAAAACTTACTGTTTTTGTGTCCCCATGTGCTATATAAAATGAATGTTACACAGCATCTGTTGGAAAAGTGGCTTCATGGACATCTCTCACTTTATGTCCCATTATAAATAAAAATAAATCTTCTCAAGAGTATAAAATCTGGGTTTATCATATCAGAATCTGTTTTTTTTTTTTGGCAGAGATGCACGTCATTAGAATTCTAACCTCTTCTATGAGAGTGTTCTTCTCAATGCCTACGAGAGGATATACGCGTACCACAATGTTAATCAAATCCAGTGTGTTCAAAAACACTTTTCTGTAGCCAGAACGACCTGCTTATAGCATCATTGCTAGTCAGTGGCTGATAGGCATAGGCTTAATAAAAATGGCTAGCTTTTAAAACATAAAAAGGCAAATGTTAAAACCGTTTTAAATTGTACAGCAGAAAAATAAAGTTAAAAAGTTCTGTTATCACTCAATGTTTTCAGAAAACATACGTAGAACAGTGTTTATTTTGACAGCTGTCTCAACAATTTAAAACTTCCTCCTCATCCAGGAAAAAAAAAATCTGTATTAGGACAGTCAAGAACAAGGGATACAAATGATTTTTCAGGTCAGCCTTTCTGAGGTGACGGGATTGGCCAACATTCCTTTGTGTCATTAAGAAGTTCCTCTTCTTTCTGTCACTACAAAAAGGGATTGACCTTAATCATTTGGTTAAAAATCAAACCGTATCACATCAAAAATGTGGTTTTCATACAAGCTATCACAGTATATAGGCCTCTAGCTCTAAACAATAGAGTTCCAAATTTGTAAAATGTCTTCAGCAGACTTCAGAACATAGGCATCCCAAATCCCTAGAAAAACGATTTAAAAGAGAGTAATTAATTAAGTGCAACAGTAATCAAGAAAATAACCTCTGATAAGCAGCAGGCAGTACAAGTCAAGTCTTACTGAATCATCCTCAATGATAGCTGCGGAGTCAAAGAAGTCTGGCCTCAGTTCAGCCCGTTCTCGTCGGTTTCTTGAAGGTGGCTGAAAAGATGGGTAGGCTGTTAGAACATCACATCCATAACTGCCTGCAAAGGATCTGCTGGCTCTACAGCTGATCGGTACAATGTGTTCATCCATGGCCTTACAAAGCAGCTTTGCATGGATTTCCATAAAAGCTCAGATATGAATCGAGGCCCTGATGTAGGAGAGTGCTTCTTAAATTCATATTTTATTTAAGGAAGCAGATAAAGAATTACACTAAAGTAATTTTCACTTTGTGCCCACAGCTAAGGACTTGCTTAAGGCCCTTGCTGACTTGATGGTGTTCTCGCATTTAGCACTGTACACAGTCAGACTACATAAAAACTGCTTTATGCTTTTGTTTATGATGAAACTCTGATGTGGACAGAACTTTTTTTTAAATTACTTCTGATGATATAATCCAAGAACTAAACCTCATAATTGGAACGCGAAAAGAGAAATATAAAACCATAGAAACCAGCGAAGCGTACAGTGCAAAAATTCTTTCAGAACTGAGGCCAGCAGGCTTGTAGGAAATTCTGTTTGTCTTCGATCATATTGATGTGAAAGAAACGGAGGATGCAGTCTGGTTGGTACAGCCTGGTTAGGAGCAGCACCAGTACTGTACGGTACTACCGCATGCCTACCTAATACTGCCTGCTCTCCCTGCTGCTGCATTTGAGCAGCGCAATGCTGAGTAGGCAGCTTCATGTAATGCTTCATGGGATGCAATAAGGTGGTCTCACCTCTGCCCCCCAGCAGCACTCCTACCCCTGCCTGGATCTGCAGGGCAAGTCAGAGCAGTGATTTCTTTAGCACCTCCCTAAGAGGGCTGCAATGTTACAAAGCATATCCTCATTTTCATAGGTGGACAAGTCAAAGGTGCATAGCAGTGCTTGAAGCATGTGCTACTGCCTGAGTCCAGAATATTAGGAAGACAATAGGCAATGCTTCTTGTGTTTCTATGAATAAAGTCAACTAAAACTGAAGTTTTAGGTTTCAGGGAATATTCAGATTATTTCCACTCTTTAACGTTAAGATCAAAGGAAATAAAGGTCAACATTTTTGACACTTTTGTTTGTACTTAGTTACTGAATTCCTTCTAAATTATCCTTCTACCACTATAATTTGCTATTAATAAGATTTACTGACCAGATCAATGACCATTGTGTCCTCAAATTCTTCATTCATATCCTCTAGCTGACCTCGTGAGGACATCATTACATCTTCGAAGATGGGCTCAGCATCATCTTCCATTAGACCGCGTCTGATTAAGTAGAAAGAAGACATCGATTTCAGGCATTGTAATTTCCCAACCATGAACACTGTCATTAAGAACAATGCAACATCCTATCCCCTAATTCCTTCTCAACATTACATTGAGAATAAAGCCAGCATGTTTACTCAATATTAGCTGGAAGAAAATTGTATGTAAAAAACCTCCCACTGGCAGAGGCTAAAGCAGGAAGTCCAATGTAATATCATTATGACCACTAATTAAATCTGTCCTTGAGAAGGAAAGGGAGCTATAGCGTTTGCCAGGATCACTGCTAAGTGCCTGGGAATACACCAGTGAATCCATGACCAGTTTCTAATGACCTGATCTTGCTAGACTCTGGCCCCCACCCTGAGAAGTATTTATGTGCAGAAAGACTTCGTTAGATCAGCACAGGAGCACGGAGCACCTTGTACAACATAACACTTCTGCATTCACCCATGTGTGTTCCCTCCATTAGCTGTCCAGTGGGACGCCTTTGCAAGAGATGAGGTGGGTGAACAAAGCTTAAATGTGTTCATGGGAAAACTGGAAAACAACTTGAGATAAACGCTTGCTGTAAATTACTTAATAAGACAAATCACAGTGCTTCATGGCAAGTGTCTGAAAATAGCTGAAAGCAATTAGAGAACTATGAAAAATGGTACCACAAAGGTCTACTGCATTCACTAGGCACCTGCTTACAGCTGTGGTTAGGGGCAGAACACTTGGCTACAGCACCCTATTGCCTGGCATCCATCCCAACATTACAAAGCTGTTACTCTGCCTTTATTAAGAAAAGTTAAATATCATCACAGAATTTACTGCTAACAACCCAGAGAAGTAACATTTAAATGTGGCTTTGCCGTCTAAGACTGTTCTGGATCTGGAGATGAAGATGCTCTGAACACTTACACTGCGTGCCTTACACCAGTTCTCCCTTTCATGTAGTTCATTCCTGTCCTGTCCTTTCGATTTAAATCTTCTAGCTTCTGTTGGCCCAACCAAGATATCTGCATCTGGGGACTAACAAACAGCAGCGTTATGATTGAGAATGCTTAATGATTCCGAGTTGGTTGTTTTTAGACAGCATTTCCTCAAGTTTTGTGTCTGGGTATGCTTCAGATTTAGTTATTTAAATTACATCCATTGTTGTACAAGTCTTCTGGATACCCTTCTGCAATTTGTCTCCTCCCACTGTGTGTGCACAAAAAAATCCATTAATTGTTACAATAGAAACAACTACATAAAATGCTAGCATTACTCATTCATTAATGCCGCACGCACCTGAAATGAGAACGCTTCAAAAATTTAATTCCCTGCCTCAGATCAGGCAGAAATAAGAAAGAATAGATCCAAGTTAATAACAGAAACATTTTAAGACTAAAAGACACACAAAGTGAAAAACAAATTGCTTTCAAATGCATACTCCCAATCAACTTTAGCATCCAGTAACTTATCCATATGCTAACTCCGGAAAGGCTGTACTTAGCACCAACTAAATACAGCAGTAGAAAGCAATGCAATCAGTGTTTTTTGTATTCCAGTTAGAAAGAGACAGTAGTAGAATAAGTTCAGATCTTCAAGAGCAACATCACTTTTAAATTATGTGATCTCATACCCTAATGAGATTGACACAATAAAAGTGAGGAACCATGTGAAAACAACCCTGGAGGAAATACTGCTCTGTGCATGACTGACCACTTCTGTTCAGCAACTGACTGCTCCGTTGTTTTTTTTTTTTTTTGACCCTCATCTTCCATAGAATTATTTAGGCTGAAGAAGACCTTCAAGATTGTCGAGTCCAACTAGCGTTTTAAGTGTCTAGTGTTAGATACCTGTATACAGCTATTATGCAAATAGTATACATTAGATTGTATACAACTGTATACATTCATATTTTTAGGGATTTTCTATGGAATGCATAGGATGTTTGGGATCAATTCACAAGAGGATTAGGGATCAGCAGGATCCAACTATAAGGTATGTTGTGGCACACAAGAGACAGCATGTTAAGTGGGAAGATGAGGTGACCCTCAGGATGTGTGTGGAGGAGCAGCTAACTCCAGGCTGAAAGGAAACCATTCTCTACTGTTCGTTCACACTGTGAACTTCTGTGTTGGATCCAAGGAGAGCAATGCTGTCTGTCTTTGCTCAACAGTTCTCTGCCTGCAGCATTCAGCTGAGATGCAAGAAACAAAGGGTCAAGCACAGAGTGAAAAATCTGGTGCAGCTTCTCCCTGAAAAGAGTAAGGTTCTCCCACACCTTAAGGCAGCTCCTGTTCACGAGGCTCAGGAATGTGATGCACAGCAAGTGGAAGCAGTCGCACTTTCCTTAGCTGATTAAGTATTTATTCACAGAGAGAGAGGCAGCTCAGTGTTCAGCACAGTCAGCTGAGATCAGAGAGGTGCAGGGAAGCTTGTGCTTCACCAAGTTCTTTGGTTTTTCAGTTTTTTGTTTGTTTGTTTTTTAAATTGAGGACTAGAAAAAAAAGAGAAATTGTTGAGCTACAAAGTTTTCTTTATAATCTAGAAATTACAGCAACACCTGGTGAGGCAAACTCCTGAGTTCAGGAAGCAAGGAACATGAATGTAGATCTCAGTACCATAGGAGTAAGGTGATAAGATACTTTGGTTCGGATGTTAAGTTCATCCTCAGTTGTGCTTTCATGGCCAGCTGGGGCTTTCTGCCCATCTCATCTGTATAGGTGAGAAAACCCATGCCCCCACTTGCCTTGTATTCACATCTTTATGTGCCAACCCTCATTCCTTCCAGACAGCACCAGCTGGGAAACCTTTTGCCCATGCCAGGCCTTTGTGCAGGAGAACAGGCAGCCCTGCCTGCAGTGCGAACCTGCCCAGTGAGCCTTTCACCCCATCTCACGCTGCCTTATGGTGATACCATGTTGTTAGTATGGGGAAATCAGGGAGCTGAAATCATATATGGAAACATCAAACATGCTGCAAAAACAAAGTTATCTGTAGCCAGCTGAGATACAAGTATCTCTTGTGACAAACACAAATTCATGGATCTTATCAAGGTTTCATCTGTTGTACTGCTGTCTGTGCACGCTGCATACACAACCAAGGGACAAGAATTAGGCTATAAAAGTTGTAAAAACAGCCTCCAACCCAGTCACAGTTATTCTGTCTTCAGATTGATAGAACTAGCACATAACAGCATCCTCTGAAGACTGTTAAATAAGCTACTGACAGACAATAACAACCACTTTTTCCCCCATAAATAGATTTAAATGGAGGTGACAAGATGGGAGTTGAATGACAAACGATTATGACTAATTTAGGGCAAAATAAAACTGCCTGCAAAAGTGCCCAGAAGTAGGAGCTACCAGCTCAGCAGCTGGATTGGACTGAAGAGTTAATTTGAAAGAAATCAGTAAAGATGCCTGGAGAACATCTACTGTACTGTGACAGAAGGGAAAAAAAAAAAAAGAGAATATCTAATAGGTCTTTCGAGAAACCTGGGCCCACAAACCCTATGATTTATCCATAAGCCCACAGTTAAGCTACAGGATAGTTTTAACGTAAAGAACTTCTACCTTGACTTCATTACAACCTTTTTTTTTTTTTTGGAGGTGGAGATTTAAAATAATCTAAGTATTGCTGAGCCATAGCCAAGATCTTTCCAGTTACTTTTGCAAAGAAATACTGCATCTGTGGAGCCACAACTACCTCCTATATACATTTTACACAGCTTCTTTACCTGGATTTTATTCTGTTTGTTCCAGACATTCCAACACTTACTTGTGTAAAAAATCCTGTTCAGATCCCTGCTCCGACTCGTGCTCCTGGATCTGCTCTCCCATTTGTCTGGTGTTCTCTCTCAAGACAGTTGAGGTGAGCTGTGGTGCTTGCAGTGCTCCTGGTGTATGTATGTTTTCATTCCTGTTCAGCCAAGAGCCTTCCAGACTCTCATCTAGGAAAGGAACATTCAGAATTACTGACACATTAGTGATGGTGTAAAATGCAGTACTGCTGCCTTTAAAATCTTCTCAGCCAACTTCACTGAACCATATGTCAATAATTAAAGCCTTCCATTTATGATGCATTTTAATACAGAGTTCTTTTTAGAAGAAGCACGTCCTGCAAATTCATGTTTTCAGTAGTTTAGGATCTATTGAAATAGGTGTGTCTTTAAGAGATCAGCTGGATAAACACTCAACATGGTAATTTTTGTGTTCTGCTAAGGGAAAATGACTACCAGTTATTCCCAGCAATAACAAGTATTCAAAGTAGAAATAGAAAACAAAATAAAAAACATTGCAAACATACTGCATTGCAGCACTGCCTGCATTGTTGGGTGGCTCGTACACATTTCACAAAAACAATTCCTAAGTACCAATTTTGCAATCTAAATACAAGACTGTTAGTCTCATACATATACATCAAATGAGATACAACTAAGCACTATGATGGGAGTGGAGGCTTCGGCCTTTGGAAACTCCACTGAGAACCATTCCAGTGGAGTACAGAGGGGATGTTTTAAATAAGGAGAGGTCTGGCTGGTGTAAACTTCAGTGATTTCAGATAGCATATTTAGAGTTCAGAGCAGACGGAAGAATGGAGATGGGAAGCTAACTGAAGGTGTATGTGGGATGCTGGGCTCGTACTGAGAAGGCAGCAAACCGGAGATGAAGGGCTGGTGGGGCCTGAGATAAAACATGTGAGAACACAACTGTGCAGACAAGAGACATGTAGATGCTGCTGCAGCAAGTGAAAGACAAGAGACAACAGAAGAGGAGGAGAAGAAAAGAAGAAGAAGAATCATAGATTTACTAACAGGAAGAAATAGCAGTGAGAAAGTAGCTGGAGACCTCAGCAGGTCTCTTTGTTTTTCTATGCCTTTGGGCTTAAAAGCTGTCTAAAAAGTTGCCTATTTATTCTTGAATTTGCCTTTTATGACACTAGGGTTTTTTAAAACCCTTTTTATGTTTCACTTCCCTAAGGCATTATGAAGAAATGTCAGAACCACCTATACAGACAGCAGTAACAATGGAGAATATTCTCCAGCCTGAACAGTCAGCTGAATCCAATACACACCAGACTGAGGGCAGGAAGGAACTACAGGGGTCTGGCTTTGGTTCCCAGATGCCATGATAGTTGCTACAGTGACCGCATCCTTCCTTTAGAGTGGGATTTAAAAGAAAAAAACCTTAGCAGGATTCAGAAACAGGTCTGCATTTGTGGTTCTAATGCTAGATTAAAATTAAAACTAGGACTTTTGGAAGAGTTATAAAAATATGTAAAGATAAAAAACAACAGTGGCTTGCATACCTGCTGAACAGAGACTATTTGTAGGCAACCAGCTGCTCATCAGACTGGTTCTTCATAGCTCAAATTCTACGGAGCAGTGAACAATAAATACTTATTTATAAGAAGATGATTACATTTCTGATTATTTCCCGAGCTCATTATTTGTACATACAAAATGATCCCCTTCCTTGTGCAGCAGTCTGTATCTGCCCACAACAAACAGGCACAGTGGCTCCAGGCTGTGCTGCTGCGAGGTGATCTCCTGTGGAAACTTCGGTACACTCAGATCTTTCACACAGTGAATAATTAAGTGAACAGCCATAGATTCAGGCTGACAGCATTTTAAGTTAGAGATGTCTTTGGAAAATTCAGGACCCCAGATATTGCAAAGAAAGGCGATATTCAAAAGGAAGGTGTTGCAAGTCAGTTCTTCCTCCTACTGATCACTGAACAAGGCAGGCATGAAAGAGATGGGGGCAAACAATGTCATAAAACCTAAACCCTAAGAATAAGACTTGCCTTATAGGGGAGCAGAGATGTTACTACAGTTCCTGGAAAAATAAGGATACTGGTAGAATAAAATAAAGGAAATTCAAGTAGTAACAGGAGGAAAGAAAAAAAAAAAGACTCCAGTTGAATCCTGTGTAAACCATGGCAACCGGAATGAAGCATAACAACGTGTGAAGAAAGCAAGCTGTGCTTTTTTCTACCTAGACTCTAGGTTGGCTATTGGAAACTGAAAGACTTAGCTCATGCACTGCTCAGCATGAGCTGTAGGGGAGAATGGACCTGACTATAACTGCATATAGACTAACATTTGAGGAATGGGGTATCTTTGGTAATTGACTATATTCAGGAGAATTAGCATTAGATTCTTCACTGAGGGGTTACTATGGTAGATAACAATCTTGGAAAACACTTAGAAGTTTCAAGATCTGACTTATAATTGCTGTCTATTGAAATAGTAAGCATGTTCACATAAACATGCACTACACTGTGCAATTTCATATCAACCAGGAACAGATGCAATCCTGTAAGAAGTTGGCCATCATTGCCAAATTCCTGATGTACGCTCCCAAAGTCATAGGAAAAGTAAACATACTGTATATTGGTGCCATGTTGAACAAAAACATGCATCTTTTTAGTGTTCTCCAGTGTCCTGCCAAAATACTGATCAGTATCCGAATTTCTGCTTCAGGTTTGCTCCAACACCATATAAATTAACATCTGCTTCAAAATGGAACAGATGCAGAAAACAGAAATCTGTGACTGGGAAAGGTGCAGAGCAGTTAACTCCACAGCCACCTCCTGTTTCCACTGTCAGTAACAGCTGTTAGCAGTTCTCCATGTGAAAACCTCAGGACAAACAGGAACAGGAAATTACAAGGCTATTTCTCATTCAGAAATGTTGAAGCTTGATAGGAATTTGCAGAACAAGTGCTTTGCTTTCACTACATACAAAATATAAGGAAAGCTGTAATGTCTGTACAAAATGAGAAATACCTCTACTAGGCAAGGTAAAACCATACAAACCTTCTACTCTCTTTTTGTGTAGCGGTGGTCGTCCCTTCTTATTTCTCACTGAAGAGGTTTTGCTGCTGCTGCTCCCACTGTTAACAGACATTCTGTCATCTTCGCCTCCTGTAACCAGTGAGTTCCTGTAGGAAATCAGTGGGAGCCACACGTCTTCTCTTCTCTCCATCATTTGTTCTGTCAGAAACTTTTCCAAGTAGGTGTGACTGAAAATAGAAGACAATGAGCGCAGAGGCTCCGTGCGCTGTTTCCGCTGTAATTAATGTGCAAGTCCTCTCCGCACTGCTGAGAGCTTAACAGAAAGCTGTCACGGTGCTTCCTTATTTGAATTTGATAACGTATGTTGATAAGGCATTGTACCTTGAACTGATTTAAGAACTCATGGCATTCCCTCAGAACAAAGTAATGGTCAACTGTGTACAGGTTACCCAGATAATTTAAAGTTTTCTCTCCCTGACATCTTCCTGTATTTGCCTGCAGTCACTCCCAGCGCACTCTACCTGAATTCCCCTTCTATTCTGCATAGCAACAAGCCACTTCTCTATATTGCTGGTGTGTCAACAAACAATCTGAATTAGACTGAGGACATAATTTTGCATACTTAGAATGGGAGAAGAACAGCTTTCTCAAATACAAGCAGATATTTTTCAGTAAAAAACTGAAGACCCATTCCATTGCCATGGAGAAGTGCAGTGAGAACTTGTTAACTTATGGGAGGAACCAACGACCTTCTGTCTCGCATGTGTCCTGGAGGACATGTGAGCCATTTTCCTTTTCCATTGAGTGTTTAATTAAGTGTGTCCATAAAATGAGTAAGAAAAACCACCTAAAATGAGTTCAAACTAAAGAACCAAGCATTCAGAATTAAGGCAAAGCACTGTACTTCAGCATTACCTCCTTCTGTACAAAAAATATGTTATGATGCACTCTGTGATCACAATCTCATTCAGCACCACATTGCCAAGTGGCATTAATAAGGGAAACAGTAACAATAACAATATAATAACAGTAATACAAATAACATTGATTATACTACTAATAAAGAAGTAGATCAGAAAGGAAACACAGGCCTAGCAAAATGCTAGTGTTTCCTGAACTGTGATGGGAATGGTATCTTGCACCAAGGGCAGGCGACAGGCAGGCATACCAAATGAATAATATTTATTTTGAGGTAGGGATGGCAGTCTGGAGGGTAGATGGCCCTCCAGCTTACCCCCAGATCTGCAGACAGGCAGGTATGCTGATGAGATCTTCAGGGTTATTCTAGAGCACTTTAACCTCCAGACCAACAGCCCATTGCTGAGCTTACAGTCAGCTGGCAGGAGACCAAGCCAGCAGGGAGGTAAGTGATCCCATACACAGGACTTCTCCACCAGATGGTGGTCATGTTCCTTCCTGCTTGCAGCCTGCTGACCCTTTGTAAGGCAGGGGAGAGGTCCCTCTGGATTGGTGCAGCCACACTACAGAGAAGGGCAGAACCAACTACCCAGAGTATAGCTGAGAATGTAATGTCAGCAAACTGTTATGGGGCAATGCACCCATTGCCTGGTGAGTGCAAACATGACAGATCTCTCAAGTGAAGGAATGCAGAGATCTCCAAAAAACATCTTTACATATAAGCTAGTTATCTTGACTTCCTCCATAGTCACAGCAGCCAAGGGAATCTAGGGCATATCTGAGCTTATCTTAGAGCAGTAATTTAGAACAGATCAGATGAATCACGTCCTAAAGACCCTATTTCTTTTCACCAGTCTTCAAATGCAGCTAAAGTAAATACTCATATACAGAAGGCTACAAGAAAGACAGCTAAAATCAGGAGAAACGGATTCCACCACAGCAACCTTTGCAGTCCTGAGAAAAATGTGAGAAAAAAAAATGTAAATGGTAACAAAGAAGGGTAAAGAATGAGAAATACTGAACTTCAAGCAAAGGGGCAGGTCTGATTTAGTTGTCAGGTATGCTGTGTACAGGTAATATAACTTCAGATTTTAGACACTGGAGAAACTTGTGGAAGTACTGGTAAGTGTGCAGGAAGAATAAGCTTCAATACATTCAACTGGAATCAGGCTAATTACACGTAAGCTAACAGATACAGGGAACCTACAGTTCAGCTGGAAAGGCAGTCAGAAAATCTCTGTATTAAGACCTGTTCTGAAGAACAGAACAGAGCTTGACCAAATTCAAGAATATAACAATGCAGAGCAGTTTGATAACCTAATTGTCAGGTTAGCCTGGATGAACAGTCTAATTCTCAAGCTAGTTCTTCTACTGTGTTTGCTGAATTGCAAAGTTACTTATACTATTTAAAAAAAAGAATTACAGAGAATCTTGACAGAAAGAATCAGTTCAGGTAGTTATAGTAGTATGACTTTATATATACTTGTAGAATGACTTAAATTCACTGTGGCCAGAAAACTGAATAGAAAGACATTTACAAGCACAAATGAGAAGATTTGGTAATTACGCATTTAAATTGTCATGAAGTTATTCAAAGAACTCAGTTCTACACTGGCACACAGTGCTAGGATGACGTTTAACTACACTCTGTTTTTCCCTTACTGCTTTTCTATGCCATGGCTAAATCTTGGATATTTGTTACAGAACATATTAGAAATGTATACCCTTACCTCTGCAGTGATGCTGACAACACGTCTTTACTATGAACTTGCCTTCACTAATCCAGCTTTCTCTTTATCAATTCTCTTAATATCCACAGCTGCCTTTGACTTTTTTTTTTCAAATGTTGGTCATACAGCAGTATTCCTGCTATATATTCAGCTCTTATCAACAGTATGTCTGATTTATTTCATTTTTGGTACTTCATCTGCAGACACTGATGGCCATACCAAATACAGGTTGCTTGTTTCAGTCTGAGGTCTCTATCACCCTGCTCTTTCCTAAACAACAACAGTGCTGTCTCTCACCCTGTCTTTCTGTCCTATTGTGCCAGTAACAGAAGCCTTGACAACTCAATTTACTGAGTTGAAGTGGGCTTCTTAAAATAAACATAAGTATACTTCTCATACAAATGTCTAACAGAAACTGATGTCACTGCAATGTTTAGAGGCCTATATATTTCCTATACTGCTTACAGCTTATTACTTTTTCAATTTGTCTGAAAAATGATTCTTTTTATTTTCAGTGCTCCATGAGAAATTTTAAGCAATGTTGTTTTGTAAGGTCTCAAGTTCACTTAATCAGTGGATTTGATTCTTCTTTTCTTATTTATTACTTCAAAATATAAATTGATGAATAACTATGTAAAAAGCCACAGGGCCTTCCTAGAACCCCCATTAGACAATGAAAACCTCAAACCAGAGAACTTAAGCACAATTCAACTATTAACACAACTCAGCAAAACCCACCAAAGAAAGCAACGCTGTTACTTACACAGTCTTTTTGTCCTGCCGCAGGAGTTTAGAAGAAAACTCACTAAGCACTTCAAGGAAAGCAAGGTTAGGAGGCGGATAGTCTTGTCCTTTTTGATTCTGATATTTGAAGGCAAACTCTATTCCATCCCTACAGTAAAGAAATTTGTAAGAAAATAAAAAAATATCACCATCATCCCATCACCTCTAAATGCTGCCTCAAATTCAAACTGTCATCACCCTCATCAGGTATTTTTCATTACTAGCTAATAGCAGCTTTTGGACCTGAGAGGAATTGAATGTTCCCTTTCAAGGTGTGTGGATTCAAAGTCAACGACAAAATATTGCCAGTCTCCTGGTTAGAAGGAACTCACCACAATGTAAGGAACTTGTCAGCTGTGGAAAGCTACTGCCTTAGCAGGAATAGCCAGTTCACTTTTTCTTTTCTCAGCCTGAAGCAGATGCTTGCAGTGATTATTATATATGAGGTCTAACAAGGTATAACTTACACATCTACAGTCAGAGAAGAGAATTTACTTACCATCACACTGACCCATGCACATCTGCCTTGTCTTTGCTTTATCATTTGAGATGAAGGAAAACTACTTTTACATGACCCAATATGGCAAATGCATGCCTGGACCTCTCTTCTCCTTGTCACAGGAAGTGTTTAGCAGCCTAATGATTTCCTTTCAGGTCAGGGGAAATGCAGAAAGGAACATAGGAAAAAGTGGAAAGGAAATGCAGAATGACTACAGACTTAAAAAACCCCACTGTTGTTACAGGTAGATTTGAGCCTAAAAATGTTCAAGCATGTTCATACTGCAGACGTTTTCAAAGTATAATCACAAGACCCTGGCCTAGGACTGGGTTTGAGATGCCTTTCATGCAAACAGTAAGCACTCCAGTTAGCGGAGTAACAGTAAGGATGGCTCCTTTCCAAAGATGTCAGCAATAGGCGCCCTTCTCAGGGACACACACACAGAGTATCAGCAGCTCTGGTACTCCTGGCAGCAGTGCTGCAGTGACCATGGCAGAGAAGTAGATGCTGTGCCATCCTAGCCTGCTCACATGCTTTCTCAGTGTGCTTGCTGAAAAGGTTTATAGAACGCAGGTATCTGTGCTATGAGAAAAGCCTTTACAATAGCACAAAGGATGCCTGAAAAAGTACTCATCAAAACAGACGAGAGATTCTTGGCCTCACAATTACATCTATTTTATCTTCCTTTCTCAGTCTCAGCTTCAATTGCTTTGAATCATTTAGTACAGCTAAAGGAACTTGTTTCTTCTCAGTTGGGACCTAGGTTCACTGCATACTACTGGATTTCCCTTCTGGAAAAGGACTGACAACATGGCTAACCTGCTCGTGTGCCTACAGAACACCAAATGGCTGAGGAATTCCCCAGGTCAAACTCCAGGAATATGGCTGATGCTGAAAGACTCAGATCAGAAGCAGGCAACATTTGGGTTACAGTAACCCGTAGCTGAGATGATACAGAATGCATACATTTCCACCAGTTATGCCTTGGTGTACTGTCCTTATCTGAAGGGAAATTCATGAGATACTGAAGAACAGACAAATTTGAGGATCATCATTTATTCCTAGGCCTCTTCCAGTGAAGCAGAATAGCTAGGCTGACCCCAGGGAGACATCCCTGACAGGCTGCTGAACCCTCTCAGCAATCCTGGGAAGTTATGGGCTGTGCAGGGCTGAGGACAAGATGAAGACAGACCATGAAAAATCTCTTTCAGGATCTCTCTTCTTTCACTGGAGGTCTTCACTAGTAGTGATGACAACACTGCTGACTGATAGCCGAGTGGAAGAAGTTGCCTCCTCATACTGAGAACTGCTTTAGAAAGGAAGTGATGTAGATGGCCTGAGATCTGGATGTTCAAGGAAGCAGCAAAAAAACAGATGATGGGGACTGAGCATGACAGAAAATGCATATTGCCGTACATATACCACAGAGTCACAGAATGGATTGGGCTGGAAGGGACCTTACAGATCATGCTGTTCTAACCCCCCTGGTGTGGGCTGGCTGCCACCCATTAGACCAGGCTGCCCTGCTCATCAGTGACTAATCTGAAGGTAGAACAAAAAAGACGCCATCTTCAATGCAAAATAACAGCACACTCAGCTCGAGATATGAAGAAACTCACATTACTTTTGGGTTCTGAAATATCTCACACTTTCCCCATCTTGAGTATGACACACACTATTTAGCAGCAGGACTGGAACTCTCACACTCACCACCTATGCCCACCTTGCACATCTGGACAAAAAGATGTCACCTTTTATTTGGACAAGCATTAGGACTTCCCAAGAGTTCCCCAGATATTTGCTGAAAGCTTACGATGGGTATGAAGGAGAATCCAGAGTTTCTATCCAAACTCAGGAGGGAAATGTAAACTATCAGGTATGGATTTATCTGATAACCATTTCCAAATTTGATTTTTGTCTCCTCTGAACTTCTGCATCACTCTTGCTTCTTTCCTGGCCAAATTCATTCTATTATTTGCATTCCTTTAGAATATAAAGTCACGATCATGTTTGGCTCACCTTAGTCTTAATGCACTGAGACAGCAAACATTAATATTTTAACCTTTTTATGGCATGGGGCAGTTATAATTTAAACTTAGCAACGTCTGTCTGTGCTCTCCTGCACGGCAGTTACATAAAAAGGCTCAATTCATTTTAAAAATAGAACAGATCTCCAAATTATTGTGGTAGTACCTTTTTATAAATCCCTAGGTACCTACAGAGTACGCAGTACCGTGTTACAAAGAACTATCTACAACTGTTAGATACAGTCCACACAAGTACATGTAATACCTATGACTTTAGCTTAGATAAAAATGGCCATTCCAATCACACAAATAAATAGGCAGCAGTTATTTTTTCTTCTTTCTTTTCTTACATACATACATTTACACCCTCCATTATTTTCCTACAGAAATTAATGAATAATTAATTAAAATTAATTAATAAATCATTATTCCAGGACCTTGTTAAATTATATACCTATAGAAGGATATACTCAGCAAAAATATTATGGTGAAGTAATATAGAAAACTAGTTTATTTACCACCACTCACTTGTGTAGTGTCGCCACAGCCTCTCTTGTCTTGATCTGATCCAAGCCAAAAGTGAGGGCAAACCGACGAGCCAGTTCCTTAATTCCACTGACATGGGCAGATGTCCTGTCCAGATTAGGACCTTGCTCCTGAACAAGTTCATTGAACAGCTAGAGAAAGAATTCATCTGTTAAAATCTGTGTGCTACAAAACACATTCACTGACGAAGTCTTTTATTTTTAACCTATGAGGGCAGTGTGGACATTACGCTCACTTCTTTTATTTACATAGTTATGATAGATTTTACTTACCTCCTAATTCACCTCAGCTTCCAGATCACCTTCTGTGTAAATGCTGTCTGACAACTGTCCCCCACCTTGTACTTGTGCAGACCACAACTCGTAGGCAGTACTTTGCACTTACCTTCACTGGATTCTATCTACTGCTTTCCCAAATCACCAATATGGTTCTGCATTCTTAAGCTGCTTTCTAAAATACCCACGTCCCCATCAGATCAGTACCAGCTAGAAAATTAGGAAGCAAAATTTCTATTTCATCACTCAAGACTTAATGAACATCTGAAGAGCATTACTGGGCAAATGCCTTCAAAACCTGCTTAGTAATGCCATTTCAGCACAATAATTAACAACTCAGTAGTTTTCTAAACAGTTCTTTATCTATATTATCTTACTACGGTACCATTTAGACCACATTTTACCAACTTGCTAATGACAGCATCAGAGGAGACTGTGTCAACAACTGCATTACATTTACTGTTTCTCTCATATCCACAAGCTCTGTTACCGTATAATTCACAAAAGCAGCTTCCTCTGACATGATTTCCCTATGACAAATTCATACTGACTGTAACCTATCACTTGCAAATGGCTTGTCTAATAGATATTTTATTTGTGATGTGGTACTAGGCTGACAGATCATCACGGCATCTGGCTTCTTCCTTTCTCCAAGTCTTAAGGACAGGAATTACTTTGACACTTGTCAGTTCCTCTGGAATTTATTCAGTTTTTATCATGTTTTCACACATCTCTCTTAGCTTCCAGATTGCTACAGGAAATTCTCAAGTAGTCTGGAATGAATACTGGAAGGCCCAGCTGATCTGAAAATATCTGATTTATGTAAGAAACATCTCTATGTAATGGATATATCTAGTACTTCAAGGGCCTAAACAATATTTAGGGAAGCACACGCCTTGTGCTGCCAGTAGAATAAAAGATGGCTTTCAAGCCAATAATTTATGGTTGCTATGGAGCAAATTGCACATGGAAGAAACATGCTTAATAATATTGGAGGACCTCAGCTAACCACCTCAAAGTATGAAAAATCAATCAGTATTTAGACAAAAGGAAAGGAGAAAAAGTCATTCTAATTCCTCTTGTTCACTAGGTATCAGTAAGCAAACACTATAAATCACCTTGGATCAAACTGCACTCAAAGCTCTTTTCTCTTGTTCTTCCATTTTAACCTGACCAAAACTTTGCCTGTTGTTGGACTAATGGTGCAGAGACAAATCAGTGGTGACAACCTGAATCACAAAGCAGCACAGCCTCTTAACAGAAGCACAGATTTTTTTTTGCTTCACTGTAAACAGTGCCAGAGAAAAGACCTGCCCAGGAATTTTTGCAATGAAGGATTTCTAACAAAAATCAATATTCTTACCTGTTGCAAACTGAGAATGAGTGTCTTTGCACACTGGATTTTATCAATTTGCCTTGTTTTGCTCAGGGTTTCCTTGATGATATCTCCATAGTCATTGTAGTACTAGGAAAAAATGTGGGGAAAAATCCTCTTTAATAGAAATTCTTATACAGTATTTCAGTTTTTTTCTAATTACTTCTGGTTCTTCTTTTGAAAAGGCAGCAGTTAAAAAAACAAACAAACAAAAAAAAACCTAACAAAACCACAACAGTTTCGAACCCAGATCTCTTGTATGAGTGGGAGGCAATGTTTCTGTATGAAAATTCAAGCTGACTGGTTACCTGCACCTGGCGATGAGATAAGGGTCTTCTTTATTTGTTACCGTCTTTGTTACATTTGTTAACGTATTTATTACAAAAGATGTTGAAAAACAAACAAGAGAGCATTTCCTATCCCAGACTAAATGTTTGATGAAAGTGAGTTGTGGCTGAAAATTATAAGAAATAATAATGCATTGAACCTATACATTATTGAACAGATAGTTACCAACAGAAGGTCCATGGTGAGTTAGATGGCCATCATTCACTGAAGCCAGAAAACTGAATAAGGAATTAGTCAATATGAATCACTGGTTCATTCTCTGCACTGAATGAGGAATGACTGCTGAGAACCACAGCCTGCATAACCATTAAAACTTCGGCCTGAGAATCTAATTTTTTTTTTTTTCCCCAGTATTCTTTCAGCTTGATTAATCCTTCTGCATTTGCAACTATCTGTTTTCATTCCCTCTCAATAGTGTTCCTACCTTCTTTGCTACAGAAACCATCCTAGTTTGCACTCTAAATTCAGTTTCTCTCACTCATCCCTTATTTCAAGAGATAGAGGGAAAGAGAGAGAAAAAAAAAGAGTAGCAGAAGGTAGGAAACTAACCTGCAGTCTGATAGCTCCATCTTGAAACTGCTGCTCTGTATTCTTTGGGATGCCTAATCTCTTACAGATGGACATGTGGGTACACCTGGCAATCTGATATAAGCTGAGGAACGTGGTGTACCTTGGCAGTGTCAGGAGTGCTATGTGCATACTTACCAGCAGGGAAACATACAAGGAGAGTGTAAAGTGGAAGCTGTGTAGCAAGTCTTTCTGAATTCCTCTGGGACTAAATATTGTATAGAAGCAGCATACATTGATAAAATATGCAGGTACTGCACATCCACTTACAGCAGTACCACACTGCACTTTCTGACTGCATTCCTGTTTAAAACAATCTCTTTCCACAGAAAAAAAAAGCCTGCTTCCCTGCTATGGCAAACACCAAGGCTGGGAGAGTCCCAGTGAAACTGACAAACTACTGTTATTGTGAATCCTAGGAATGAATTTGAGGAGCAGGATAAGAAATTCTCTGTAAGGTAAGCTTCTCTGAAAATACTCAGCATCCTGTAGGATCTTAGTAAGGCTCTCCTTACATGGGAAGGCTAGTTCAGATCTTACAGTTTCTCAGTGACAGGTGTAATTTAAAAAGGAAAAACTAGTACAGAAATCCAGTAAGGCTGGCAAAGCTTTCAAGAGGTCAGTCTTCAACTACGGCACTGCAAGGAAGAAAAGCAAGTAACCTGACACTACAATGTAAGTTCACTTAGGAGGAGCAGAACACGCAGAGCTGTACCTTCATATAGTGTTTGAAGATATCAGCTGCTGCATGCATGTCTACGATGTCATAAATTATCAGCTTGCTAAAGGCAGCCAGAAGGTTTCTTCTCTTATGTAAAGCTTCTATTTTGTTAGCTTCATCTTCTTCATCTCCCTCTGAAAGCATCAACAATAAAATTATTTTAATTGCCTGTTATTTTATAGAGCAGCATTAGTTAAGAGTAGTGTTCAGGAAAAAAATCAATTATTTAAAATGGAAGCAAGAATTGTTGCAGGAGAAGCTAAAATGAAAGATGAGTATTCTTGAATGTTAGGACCTTCAGGGAATTTGGGAATTTCAGGAAGATGACACCATTCACCAAGGATGCTGTAGTCCTGAATAATACTGAACACAATCCAAGTGGAATTGAATAACTTACTTTCTTTACCCTGTGAAAGGTCACAGTGAAGAGCTATTGAATGCTTTATGCTTAACTTCTGAAATGGAACGACAGTTGGAGATACTTCCTTAACATGACTAATCTATACATGTTTCATATGAGAAGAATTAGAAACCAATACTTGTACTGCATGCCTTGGATTTGTAGGTATGAAATCCACAGCTCTAAAGCAGCAATAAACAACAGGAAATAAAATCCAGTTGTAAGAGACGTTGAGCACTAATGTCTTAAGCATTAAATCCCCATGTAGGACTTCACTCAGAATGAAAATGAAAACTATACACATAAAGTGTGAAATACATTGTCATATAGTAAAACTGTATTACACAATTTACAGAAGAAAACGCAATCAGCTATAACAATAGCAAATATCATATATTTAGTAGAGAGCTTTTTTAAGGGGAATGTCCTAACCAGCTTGAATTAAAAGAGATCTGTGTAGGGGCCAGAAGGGACACAGCATCACCGAGAATCTCTTGCTTCACTCTGACTGCATTCTCCACAAAGCCACTGTGTATAAATCATGTATTTTATAGTAGGAAATCTCTTACAAGCAGTGGTGTTGACTATATGTACACTTTAATCCTTAGAAATGAAGCATCCTCTCATTTTTCTTCATTTCTTTTTGTAGTTACAATATATTCTGAATACCAAAAGCTGTAAATTTTCAGACTGACTTCATGGACTTAAGAGTAGCATTTGGGGACACAGATTACATATAAAGATCTTCATTCACCTTTTTGCTGTCTTCCCAGTCCAATTATAGGATGATAAAAAAGCACTAACATAGTTCAGGAGAAAAATGTCCACTTAAAATCTGCACTTTATTTATTATTCTGATCACTGGGCTCACAAAGTACAATTAACATACACTTGTATACTTCTGGTGAAGTTGTGTTTCAAAATGCATTCTTTTTGGGCTACTGTAATCCATAAAGAGATGCTCAAAAAGATGCAAGCTAGTGGGGAGCTAGTGAACTAGAAGACTGAAAGCATCTCAAAAGCAAGAATAAATTCTCTGAGACCTCAGTACTATGCACTACTGTCTGAAAAGATCAAAACCAGCACCTGTGTGCTGTGCTAACTTACAAGGAACTGAGTTCAATGCAAACTCAGAAAATGTGCTAAAAAAAGCACTACATTCAGTATGCATTCAGCAGGTATTCCATGGCTTGGTCATTTTGTTGTTGTTGTTTTTGACTCTCTGGGATTCCTTCTCCTGTGCAAAGTTGTTTAGGATTCAGAAATTGGGTGCCCCTATGTAGGTATTTAGGCATTTGTAACACATAGCAGTAGCAATTTAAAAACAGATCTCAATGACAAATCTGTCCTTCCTTGACTGAAAGCAAACAATCTCATCATCCTTCTGAGCAAGCAGACGTGACTTACCTACTGCCTCTCAAAGCACGGCCACGCAAGGATACCTAAGAAATAATGACACAAGCAAGCATACACAATACTTCTCCAACTATTCTGGTCTACCATGACTTTCAAATCAAGAATCCTGAGTTTTATTTTGACAATTTTAGTATTTCAGTACTTCAGTATTTTGAAAATAAATACTAAGAAAAAGATAAAAAGAGCTGAAGAACAGTTTTGCACAGATTAATAGCATGTTGTTTACAGGCTACTCCCATGTCTTCTGTAGACATCTGGTCTCATGAACTGAACTTCGTAACTACTTTTTAACACACACAGCACTGAATGCTTCATATGCACACTCACCATTTGCCCTCATAAAACTAATGAAGGAATAATCTTGAAAACATTTTTGAGTAAACTGATCTGAAAATTCTATTTGCCTCTTTCTTCTGCCTCTGTTATGGAAAAAAAGCTAAGTAGAACACTTGAAAGCTAAACGTACCCATGCTCTGGTTTTCATCATCTTGGTCAATGAAGACATGGTCCATCACAAAACTGAGAAGTTCTGACTGGAGGCCTGAGTCTGGATTAAACACCAATGGCTGAAGACCTTCACGACCTCCAGTCATCAGCTGATGACTAAAAATCATCAAGAGATCACAGAGCAGCATGAAGGCCTGAAAGGCAAAAGAGATGTAAGAAGAGTAAGAACCATAAGTCAAATAAGTAAAAACCAAAATACCACTTATCTAATTTCTAGATATTCTCTCCTTTATCTCCTTTAACTAAACTGAGTTGTGTATGTTTCTGTGCTGTGAGGAGTGTTCACTGGGGGTTCCGTTAGTTTTAAAATACTCTGTCCCTTATACCTACATAGGGAACTATGTTTACTGATGTACCATGTCCAGGATGAACCATATTAAATTCCCGTTTCTTCTCTGTGGGAAGAACTGTAAATCTCTTTCCACTCCAAGAACTGCATTAAAGAAAAAAAAACACCCCCTTTGATAAACAGTTAAAAAAGTTAAAGAAGAAGAAAACTATGATCTGCTTAGATTTTGGACACAGGTGCCAGTAGTTGGGATTTTTCTCTATATTTGGGATTTATTTCACTCATGACCTGTCTGCTCTAAAGTGCTTTGACACTCGATAGAATTTAAGCTAATCCTAATGTTGACCTCTAAAAAAGAAAACCACTAAAAAGAAAAAATTATGCACTGAGAGTGCTTTTTTTTTCTATCCAAGATAAAGACAGCACAGGTACAGATGATGATGTACCGTAGACATGTCTGGTCAGAGATTTATTTCTCTCAGTCTAAATAACTTGGGATGTTTCAGCTCTGTTTCTAAACTTTACACTTTCTTCTCTCCTTTAAGATGCAATTGATCTTCTCTGAGAAGAACGTATAGATTAAGGAGCAAACATGCTAGAAAGAAAATTTAACATCGAGAATTCTCAAAAAAATCAGTAAAATTAAGGAAGAGCTCCTGCACTTGCAGAAACAGACTTTTTAAAAAAGAAAATTATAAACATCATAGATGAGTTAGTTGGAAGGGATCTCTGGGGTCTCAAGTCCAATCTACTCTGACTGGGACTCTTGCTGTCTGTATGTCTGGTTGGTCAGAGCCTTGAAAGCTTCCACAGAATGGTGGAAAACTGAAAAGGAACTTCTAAGAAAAGCTGAAATTATCAATGAAGAAAAAAACCAAAACAACAGAATAAGAGAATTAAAACATTTTAAAATATATCAAGAACAAAACCAATGCAGGAATGGTAAGAATCATTTACAATTTGTTGATGAAGAAATAATATTAGAGCTAGCCTACGCTACAATGGTTGGTATTTTTATGAAGCTAGATGTTATTTTCACATTATACAACGTTAATCAAATATGTTCTATGCCTCTATTCAGAGGACTAAAAATAATTACTAAACTTAATCTACTGGAAGACAACGACACCTCAGAATCCTTTAAAAATATTTAAGTAGGCAGGTCTCTGAGTCTTTAATATTTATGTCGACTTGCAGAAGACAGTATAAAAGCCAAACAGAGCTATCTTTCAAAAACAAAAAACAGTATATGTGTAAAAAGTGTTACCTTTTAAAAAACACAAGTACCTGTGTGCCACTTAATTGTCTTGGCAAAGTCATGGAAGCGCTGATATAAAAAAGCAATTTGCAGACAACTAAAAGATGTCAAAAGACCTGATATAAATCAGCAAATGTTAAAATCTGAGCAAATACACCAGCTACTGTTTATTGCAGAGATTGCAAATTATTTCAATAAGTGCTTGGATTTAATTTCTTTTATTGCAATTTTTAAATACACATAACAGAAGCTTCCCAATCCACAAGTGTGGCTTTCCAAAAACTGAACATAGATAATTGGATAACTACATTGAGCCATAAAAAAAATAGATACCTTACTATGATCACGTTTTGTATGTGTACCTTTGGCATACGTGTGCTCTCATGCCCATGCAATTATAAATGCATGCAGAGAGATGCATGCAATTACAATTGTGAACAGCTTTCTGAAGAAGCACAGCGACCTATGCTATAATTTCTGCATTCCTGAAAATCTAAAGAAATCCTCCCCGTGATATTTATTTAATGAAGACATTATGTAACTGGATATTTTACTATGATTTACCAAGGAGACATACCTATTTGTCAAGTAACTATTTTTGCACAGTGTGAAATTAAATTTGTAGTGTAATTCAGAATATTATTGTAAAATTAGTTAACATTTTTTTCCTACTAGAAAGCATACATAAGAATGACCTGCACTGCTAGAAGCCTCAATTTTCTCCAATTAGCCACCACGGGAAACAGAGACACAATAATGAGCATTTACTGCTATATTTAATGGAATGATTAAGATGACAAAATAATTAAATACTTAAGCTTAGACTTTTTTCCCCAATCTAACATCAGGCATTTGACTTGTGTAGGAAGGCAGCTGCTCCAGATTCCAATGCAAGGGGAAAAAAAATCCAGAAATATACAGATTCAGCCAATCTGAGGTCTGAATCATCCTCTAAAAGTGCCTGTTCACATCTGTTAATACACTAGTTAAGAAAAGGAATGGACTTTAATTTTAGGTGATTCAGTCAGACACCTACAGTTAAGACAGCTGAACATGGGCCTAAGCATCTATTGTTATATCCAAAATGAATTTTATATTAGCTGTGCTTTGAAGGTGATTTTAATAGCTCTTTTTATTGAGCGTTGGGTCAGTTTTACTTAAAGGAAAATCATGTGTGCCTTCTGAGTTTGGTGCAACATCATCTTGAGTTTTACTAGTTTTTAACATTCACACTTCAGTAAGAGCATGTGACAGACAACTCCTTTACCTGTTCTTTAACTGGGGTGTTGACATTTGATAGACACTGCTGGCAGACAGCCAGAAAGGATTTCACAGTTTTTCTCAATACCAGCAAGTCCTCCTAGAATAAATATTCAAAAGGGATAATATGTAAATATTAATAAAAGGTTGCTAAGAAAAAAGCATAAGAAGATGGTGACAATTTTACACATTCAACCCTATGAGCTAGTGAAACAAAGAAAGACCATGTAAATGTATGCAGAGTAAAACAAGTCATTAGTCTTCAGACGAATGGCACAAGATTTCCCTGCAATGAGTACTAATAATAAAACAATACATCTCCGGGTTACAATTATCTGCATTTTATATTGGATGTAAATTATAAATGCTTTAGAAGAAAAAGATCAATACATCGAGCTCAGCCCACCTGGTGGTTTAAAACTCATTTTGTATGCAGATAAATCAACAAGAACAAAAATCATCAATGAGCAATCTCCAATTCAACAAAAATGTTATCCTAACTGCCTGCAGACATGGGAAATGTGAAGGCACATGGCAGAAATTTAATGACATGGGGAAGAAGGAAGGAGGTTTGTTGATATAGAGAACGGAGAATTTGTGGGTAGAAAAAAGTAAATATGAAAATATACATAACTTGGCACCTATTTAAATAATTACTCTTCACATTAGAGGCAAATTCAACACAGAGAGGGAAACAGGAACCACAAACCACTAAGACTTATGTTAGCCTCAAGTTTTGCCAAAGAGGACCAGCTTTGTTAGCATCGACTCACAGATTCTTCTACTCTGCACTGCTCAGTGATACCAGCAAAGTCCCTGTCCTGTCTGCCACCTGTCTGACAGCATTTCTGACACGCATCTGCAGCTGTTTCAAAGATCTTTTACCTCCCTGTTTTCACCAGAGATTTCATGTAAAGAAGGGATCTAAATTACAGCCATTAATTCTCACTGAGACTGCTGGCCTGTCACTACTGCTGACATTTTCTGCATGGTATCCACTTCTATCAGCTTTCAGATAGAAGACATGTCCTACAGAACATTCCATGTAGTGTATAAGCAACATTTTACCTGCCAAAAATTCTGATTTTCCATTTTGCTGTCTCTTCAGTCCACGTCTCTCTTTTCTAGTTTTAGTTTCTTTTATTGCATCCTATCATAAGATCTCATTATTCTTTGTTTACTGAAAAGCCTTTCTGTGGTCCATATGTTCTTTCTGTACTGAATTCACAACAGAAGGCAGGTACGCAAATGCACCTAAGCAGCCCAGAGGTTCTTAGATCTCTGAACCTCTTGATTTTCAATAGAGTAAGAGTGGTTTTCTGATCTAGTCTCTAAAGATCTATAAGCTACATCACCTTTTTACTACTGATCATTTTTCTCTCTTAATATAGGCAAAGATCCCTTTCTGCAATTGCATTAGATTATGATTGCATGACCTAGAAGAGACCAGAGGTATCTTATAAGTGACAAATCTCTAGTGATCAGCCTTCTTGTTCCCAGGTATGCCTTCTATTTGGCTGCTTCTGAAGCTATTACATTGGCATGATTTCGCAATTTCAATTTTTATCAAATATATTAACCACTTCTTAGCTACTAAATACGAATTAGATTAAATACACATATTCAGCTGCAATGCAATGTGATATTAATGTCTTACAGAAATTGGTATTTCAGTCAAAAATACAACTTTCTCAAGTTTATTTGATCCTTCTGGTCTTTTTTGTTGGCCATATTTGTTCAGCTTTGTACTGACTGTTTTCCATCAACCATCCTAAGAGCTTACCCACTGATGGCAGGCTTATCAGTTTGCTGTGACACAATCATCTGGTATACACTTTTAAACATAGGTATTGCAATCGCTTTCATTTCTATCTATAGCAACTACTTTCTAACATAATACCCTTCATTTAAATGCTAATGATTGAAAAGAGAAACTAAAACCTACAAAAAATCCAATACAAAAATTGAGAAATTGAATGTCTCCCATTTTTCTTTCTGTCGAAGTCTGAATAGCACCTAACATAGACTATTTATTATCCTCTCTTGATAGCACAACATTCAACTTGAAAAGTACAGACATCAAAGGAAAGCCTCACTGAACAGAGCAACAAAGCCATATGGAACTTTCTAAAATTGAAGAAATCCCCAGACTGCTGTAGAGTGATAATGTGGTTTTTGGTTTGGGTTTTTTTAAACAGAAAATGGTATGGAAGAAAACATTATACTTTCAAGTCTTTTACCATTCTAAGGCACACAGCCAAGGTTCTTGAGGTGTGATTACAAGAGATGCTGGCTTCAGCAGAAAAGCTGGCATAAAATATGTACTGTCCTTTTGGTTGCTAGGCTAAAATCATGAAGTCACACTGTTAACTGGATTACTGACGAGACCCATGATGAAAATAACTCACTCTCGAACTATACAACTAACATCATAAAATGTATTAGTACATGGAACAAGAATGAGCCACTAAGAATGAGGACTTGAACTGATTTTGCCACCAACTGTAACTGAACAACTGTTTTCAAGACTTATCTAAAATCTTCAGTTATTTTCTAGCTTAAAATAGAAGGTTTTTTCCCACCACTGAAGTCAATGAGAAATGCTGCAGTTTTGCCAGTTATTGTTTTTATTCTTATTTTCCCATTGTCTTTCCTCTAAACTACTTTTGTGGAGTATTAACTCACTTCCTTCAAACCCAACTCTGACCAACTTCACCATGTTCAACAGCTGTTAGCATTCAGCTGCTCTGCAGAACACAACCCAACCGTTTGCACCTCGTGACACTTCAGCATTTTGTGCTTTCTTTCATTGTGTCCACAGTAATATGGAAAGCCTCCAAGCCACTGCGTTCTTCCTTAAATCCTTTTAAAATCCTCTGTACTAATTCATCTGCCTACTAATCACTTAGCAATAGCTCTGCATTTGGCTGATCTGGCTGCAGCTCATTCAGAACCTTTGACTTGCCTATGAATGCTTGTTCTATTCTTGCTTTTCTTTTTTTAAACTGTTCTAAGGCTTTGGATTCTATTCTTCTGCAGATATTTCCTTTTCACTACATACATGTACAGTGCATAATTCAATGGTCCCAGGCACCTGGTTTGTTGAATATGTGCAGAAATCTAGATGGAAAAAACAGCAGTATAACCTAATACTTCCCAACACTTGTTCCCCAGGATCTACACATTTTCAACTGATTTTCCTTTGAAACCACCTTAAGGCCCTTTTCCATCAGAAGAATAGCTTTTATCTAGGACATCACAGACTGTTCCCGCAAACACCACAGTATAAATCTCTTCCCCTCTGTACTGTGCTGCCTACCACAAAGAGCACTACTTTGCTTAGCAAAAGCCCCCAGTCATGGCCTCAGCCTCCTCTGAGCTCTACAAGAACAAGGCCAGTGATTAGAGCAGTGGGCTGAGGACGCTTCAAGCCTTATGCTCATCATCCTCACCCACTGCAACCTTCCTGTTATACTCATCAGTGTTTCCTGTAAGATTTTAGACAATAAAACAATCCCATTCCTTCCCCTCCTTACCACTCTCCAAGGCCATCTTGAAAAAAAAGTGTTTCAAAATAGTGTTTCAAAATAACTGCCTCACCTCTATTACATCTTCAAGTTGATTGGAGAAATTGTATTTGGCAGAAAATCTGGACTTGCTTATTAGTTCAAATAACCAGTAATTATAACTATTCCATTCAAATGTCCTGAAAACATTTTAAGCACGGTGATTAAAACTGCAGTGTGCAAACAGTATTGCAGACCTGCAGAGAGTCCTCCTGGTAACATGGTCTGGACAAACAACAGCTGATATGATGAGTGCAGCCATGCATGTGAACAGAACAGCCAACGTGAACTGTTCTGCGGGGGTGTTTGTCTAAAAAAAATGATAATGCTGGGAGGAAAGCTAGCAGTGAAGTCTGCTTAAAACCACCACGTTAAACAGTAAGCAGGAGATTACCAAGAAACTTTGAAAAAGGAAAAATCACTTTGAAAATAGGTATAACAGAACCATGAAACACTGTGATGATGGAATCACCTCGGTGTGGAACATAGTGGCACCTATCGCCGTGATAGGCCTGTACCTAGGCCTCGTTGTGCACCCTTCCTGCCAGCAGCCTCAAGCAGCCTGCACTCAGCTGAGGGACTCTCAACACAAAGGACCCACACCTCCAGTACGTATATATGACTTTGCAGATGCTTTGCATGTCATGTGAATTAACAGACTGCAGCAAGTGGCATGGACACACACAAAGCTGGAGCACCCTCCTGTCCAACAGGAGCCATGTGTAAGTAGAGGACCTCAAGCTCCCAAAATAAAGGCAGTGGACTTGTACCTCCCTCTTCCTATGAGAGCAAGTGTACATGTCTGACTATAAGTGTGTGTTGGGGAGGGGATTAGAATCAATTGCAAATCATTACAGAAGGACATGTCATGTGTTTAGAAGCATTTCTCAAGTGTCTAGTATTGTGGTTTACCTGCTGGATTGGTTATACTGATCCTGGAGATGTATTTCATTGACTGTGTGTTAATTATATATTTTTAATGAATCAATAAGTCACCACAACCCTAATTTGATTTAGATCACAAGGTTTTCCCTGCCACACATACAAAGCCTACAGACTAGCACACCTAGCCTCACGTAGCTAGCCAGAATCCCATGCAGCTGTAACACAGAACGTCCCTCAGAAGGCAATGACTGTGTTCTAGGCTTAGACACAATACCCACCACAGTAATCAAAACAGGGCATTTCTTTTGGAAGAGAGACTGCGTGTCTGGAAGAACCATCTGAATATCAGATAAATAACAACTTCATCCTACAGAAGATTCTGTTCCCAGTTGTATCTCCCTGGTTGTCACAGAATCAAAGAATGGTTTGGGTTGGAAGGGACCTTAGAGATCATCTAGTTACAATTCCCCTGCGACAGGCAGGGACACCTCCCACTGGACCAGGTTGCCCAAAGCTCCCCATCCATGTACAGCCTGACCCCGGATCAAAATTATTAACAAAATCATTCTCAGTTTTGAGCTCTGCTCAAACAACTCACTTTGAAAGAGCAGCAGACTAACTACTATTTGTGAGTATGAATTCACACAAATGATCCAGCTAGTCATAGATGAACATTTCTTATAAATCAGCCTCTACCTCTGATCTCTCAGTCTGGATGCTCAAGGGAAATCTTAAAAGAGCCTCCTAAACATGAGCCTGGCAATAAAAATTCATAAAACTGCTGGGTACAAAACAAAGAAGGACTCAGACAAATTGGTTTTACAGTCTACTATGAATTTCTCATTGTTGCAACAATAATAAGTTTCTCCCCACTAGCCTTTTCATCTCTCACCTATCTTCTCCTCCCTTACCACTATTCAGCTCCTACTTCCCTCCTGATAACTGTCCTATCACATCTCCTTCCCTTGCTCCAACCCTCCTATAGGTATCAATGACCCTCCTCTTTTCTTTTAGAGACAACTTACATGATCTGTATCCATATAGAAACCATGAGAATGTTCTCACTTTGTACTGTGATCTTCTGTTATTTCAAACTTGAAGGGCTTATGTGCCCAAAATCCTATCTAATTTTTACAGCTATTATCACTGGTCTACTAAAGATACCACTTCAGCCTACAAAGCATCACCTTTATGTGTCCTTAGATTATCACAGCTATATAGCAAAGTGTAACTAGAAAGCTGAAGGGGCCTGCATATTAAAATACTGTGTCAGAAATACACCTTTAAGAGCCTAGATAACTAAAAAATGCTAACGAAATACACCATCCCTCACTCTAATGTGTTTTCTATTAAAGTCTTCCCATACATCTTACTTCCAAAGTGATTCCCTTTAATGCCTGCTAACTCATAAGCCTAAATCATGGCAAATAGCCATGGGCAAAATGATCTCCTAATGACTTAATGGACAGATACACTGCATCTGGATTTATTTTCACTGTCAACAAATGAAAATTAGAAGTTTGATAGAAAAAAAACAGGAAAAAAATGCTCCAACAACATCAGGTTTGTGGATTTCTCTTCAACTCTTTCCGGTGGGCAGGAAATTACACATTACTATAGATTTCATACTTTAATTTGGTGTGTTACTTCTGGAAATGTCCTAAAAGATCAGACAGCAGCCCCTAATTGAGAAATTGCTATGGAAAGGTTCTGAAAATACTAAATATAATGATCAAATTACATGTAATATTGTCCTTACTGCGTTACACTTGCATGCATTTGCTTTTTGTTAGTAACTGTCACTGCTAGTAACCCTTTATTTAGCAACATGAAGATGTACCTAAAGGGTAAACAAGGTAAACATATATAAAAAGCTATATGTGATGTACAAACCACTAGTACTGCTTGCAATTATTAGAAAAGCATTGTTAACTTTACCTATCTGTTCATAGTAGCTGTTACATTCAAATTAAATACGTTCAGTCAACTAGTATCAAGTCCTGATAAAGACAAGCTTCTGCTGTTCATATAGTTTATTCAGACATATGTATGATATTAAATACATCTTAAAATACTAAGCAAGTCAAAATGCAAACATTTTCTATCAGCTTCACAGAGTTACAAAATGACTGTACACTGCGTGGAGTTGCAGAGAATCAGGTCAAATGCCTGTTAAGGTAAGTTCTGTTTCAGCAAAATTTGTGTGATCAAGTGTCTACTTACTTTGGAAGGGGAACCTTCAGTGATTTTCACCAGCTGCCAGAGAATAGAGTAGTGCGAACACTGCAGTGCCTGAACAACTATCTGTAACACAGGCAACACAAAAAATCTAAGCATGCTGGAAATAACAAACTGTAAAGTGTATGTAAAATGTATAACATATTTTGTGGACAAAAAAATAAAAAAATGAAAAAAAGAGCAGCTCTTAGAAAGTATTTTCTGTTTTTGTGGACATTGCTTTCCTTATTCAGCTTAGTGCAATAAGAAACTAGACTGTTATGAATGGAAAATTTACTGTGGTTAGCTGGGAAACAGAGCAGAAAAGAAAATCGTGCATTAGAGCACAGTAATGGGTGTAAATCACAGCACAAGAGAAGTACAATGCAACGCCCACACACCCCAGTTCAAAAATATTGGTTTAAGTACCTCTAAATCTTACTGCATGAGTAATGCTGTCTAGAACATGTAGTCCAATTAAAAAAAAGGAGAAAGTAAACATTTCATCATGGACAACACAGGACAAGTGTTTGTGATGCCCACAAAAGCATCAATAGCCTCTTAAAATTTCAGTTCTAGAACAGGTGCTAAAATTTCCAAAACCTTTTCAGCATGAAGGTGCTTCCAATGGTTTATGGTTCTGTGCACAGTAAATCAAGTCTCTTAACTGCTTCACAAATTACTTTTCTGAAGGATATTACTAAAGGTGCCAAACTATTCCTGTTCAGCAAACTTGTGGTCTGAGGAAAGAAATACTAAGGAGAGTTAAGGTTTCAGAATCTTTTTCCTAACATCTCAGAGAAGTAATCTGGGATGTGGCAATGAGTTGGGCTACGGAAGTCAGTCTCTACTATGGCTCCATCTACTTTCACCAAACTTGGCTGTGAGAAAAGCCTCAGACCTCCCAGCACTTCCTTTCTAACAAAGGCTTCTAAAAACAGATCAGAATTGCATGATTTTTTTTCTAATTAACAGCTGGCTTCCAACAGAAATGAGAATATAGCTTAAATACTGCAGTAGGCACTCCGCAGTTTAAGCTGAAATAGCATTCTGAGAATATCTGAAATGTCTGTGCTCAGTGGTCCCTTTATTAAGAATGCTAAGGAAACAGAGGCCCAAATCATATCTACTGAAGGAACCTCACCAGTTGGCTAGCAACCTTGCTAAGTGTTTTTCTTGCTTTCATAGGCACTCATCTTACCTTCAATGCACAATAACTGCAATAATTTGAATCATAGCCAAGGTTTACAAATGATGGGTTCCTGTGTAAAAATCATGATTTGTGCAGTGCTTGTCGCAGCGAGGGATATGAGTTACTCCTTGCTTTAAAATAAAAAAGGTGAAAGACGTAGCTCAAAATCGCAAAAAAAAAATCAGATTTTCCTTCTCCTGAAAAATGTTTAGCTGCAAGAATAACTTCATTCAAGGTTCCATGGTTTTCCTAATTAACTGATGCCTAATGCATTAATTCCCTGACTATCTCCATTATGAAACTCTGGTAAACTCTGAGTCCCCAAATGATTCAGTGCAAGTGTTGCAAACGGTACCTGTTCTGGCATAGCTCCATGTTCAATTCCAGTTCTTAGTAATCTGTAGCAGTTACTGAACAGATCCCATTTTGTGAGATCATGAGCACTAGAACAAGACATAATAAAGAGAAAGAGATTAGCTGTGTTCCTCGAAACTCCATATTGCAGCAGGAATATAGTCTGACCTGGCAGCTCAGTGAGCAGTTTAGTATTTTTGCAAAGCAGAGACAACACAGCATGCTGACAAGCCAGCTGCACAATTAGTTCACACCATGTTAAAAACAGAAGTTAGGCTTTTAGATGATAGAGGAAAATGTTTGCCACATCATTGGATTTTTGTCGGTAGGAGATAAACTTGATGCATACCATGCAGCTTTACACGTTACTTAAGTGTAGCTACAAGCTCCTTCTCAGCACTGCCCTGCAAGTTATATTTCCTGTTACGTTCTACACATTGACAGAATTTCAGAAGGCACTTTCCTGACACTGCAGCAGAAACTGTGGCCAAATTGCAGTTATACTGCATGACTAACTGCTCAACAGTTACATAACCTTCTGCCTTATCATTTGGCAAATAATTGCGAACGTTATCACTAAATACTGAACACCCTGAAATATCCAAACTAAGAGCAATAAACATGTAATTAAGACTGAGGTCATGTTAAGCATTTCTTCCATTCAGCATTTCATGTTTCAGCTGTACCAACCTGATTTGCTGGGAAGAGAAATACAGATGAGATTAGCAGCAGAAGTTTTAGTCTTACACACCTCAACAGCTGGTGTTGTAGGTTTGTAGTAAAAAACTGAGAAATACTAAAAGAAACATACGGTAACCTGAAGAATTATTTTTCACAACAGATTTAGGTTTTGCAGTAGAGAGAAACTGAGAAAATTTGAAACCATCTTTATAAAAGAGCAAGTTCCCTCAATACAATAAAAAGATGACCTGGTAATTAAAATACTCACCTTGAAGAGGGGATGCTCTGATTGAGCTGGTCAGTCTAAATTGGATAAAGCAGCCTCATCCATCTGGCTCCCTTTCATCCCAGTACTTTGGTCAGTAAGATATGCTCACTTCCTATCCTCTGCTTCTGCCCTGTCTTGGAGCTGCCTGACTTTGTTTAAATAATTAACTACTCTGCTCAGTGAGAAAGAATATTCCCCTGGTTCTGAGATGAACAGAGGCTGAACCAGGAGTTTCATGACCCTGCTGAGAATCCAAGTACGAAATCCCTTTCCAGTCTGGACTCTGTTGGTCTCACAACATGGAAAACCTCTCTGATAAAAGTTTCACGGCAATCTTAACACTTAATGTCCTTCAACTGAGAATAAGTGAAGTACGCACTTTAGAGTTATACCATTAAGCCAAGGGGCATCTTAATTTCTATTTAAGATCCATGAGTAGAAGGAAAACAATAGGAAAATCTAAAACAAAGCAAATTCTGGAGTGTCTTGGAAGTAAGGAAACAAAATGTTTTATAGACAAATTATAGACTGTCAGGGAACTGCCTCACTACTGATACTAAGCACAAAGATTCTGCTTCAGCAAATCACAAGGCTGCTAGTAAGGCAGAGTTGTACCTCCTTAATTACAATATTGTAATTAAAACAGTAAAATCTCCTTGGTCTGCAGAGGCAGGTATCTGAATAGATTATTCTACAGAGAATATGAAAGAAAAACTGGTGCTGTGTCTGCTTTTCTATTGCAGAGCCCTTCATGTCAGGGACCGGTGGCAGCAGGTACCCCTCACTGCCCTGTGGGTACCTTATCTTTTAGCTCAGAGCCTGGCCTTACAACAGTTCTCTGGAGGAGCTTTCCAGCTTGCAAAGCTGAAAAATACTAGCTAATAGAGATTATCACTGCAAACTTCCTTGAAGAAAAGCTTTCACGTTAAATTTAGGCATATTCTAGTTCATTTTTCTCTGTTTTGAACTATTCAGAAATCAAAACTATAGCAAAGAAGATACCGTGGACACAACTCCATCCTTCACAGAGGTTCAGACTGTGCAACACAGAGGCTCCAAGAATGACAAGTCATATGACACAGCATTTTCTCTACCTTAGTCATTTCATTGTCTTTGTAGAGGACAGAAAGCAAGGCCCAACACCTCATCAAAGGAAGTTTCTTTTCATCTCTATGGTAGCACTGTCTACTGGGGCATATTTCTACTAGAAAGGTGTCAGATGAAGTGAAGGAATCATTTCCATAGTGTTTCTGAAAATGTGGAAAGAAACAGCCTACAGAAATTCCTGTTAGATAAGGTGATGTGTCCACCCTCAGACCTTTTCTCTTTTCAGAGCAGCGCAAAGTAAAAGAAGCAATACCTTGGGTTACAAACAGCTCTGCAAGATGCAATCTTAATTCTCTAACTGAGGTTTCATTTATCATCATTTCTTCTTTTTCTAGAGATAATAAACTTCTGAATAATGTAGTATGAAGGAATCTCATATGACATATAGTTCAACTACTGTAAAGTTACTATAGTCATTGCCTGGCATATTGTGTGAAGTCAGCATGAGGCATGAAGGAATCAAATTCTGTATTATATTTGAGGATTACTGGGTAGCGATACCAACAATCCTCATTTCTAAATGTGAAACAATGTTCTATGCACAGGACAGCATGAAAAGAGCACATCCAGAGGAATGGAGCTGATGTCTCAGTTTCGTGTGTCTTGTGTGGAATTACCAGAAGCAATTAAGTAACAAATGCTGATATAAAAATTGCTACAGCACTCATATATGAAGTGTGAAAGCTCAGCTGAATTAAGCCAGAGTTGGAATGGGAAGATTGTGTCCTTATATGAAAGCACAGAAATAAATGCTATGAACATCAGTGAGGCCCTGGCAAAGAAAAGAGACTTAGATATTTACCCTAGGTGTCCTATTCAGAAATCCTCAAAAATTTATTATTCCATTTTGAAAACTTGAAAGGGAATATTGTAATGATGAATTTTATTTGTACTGAAATACTGATATCCTTGCTTGATGGAAAGCTATCAATTAAAAAGTGTGCTCCAAGCCTTTCGTCGAGTAGCTTTCTGGCCTTTCCAAAACATCCATCTCCCACTGCATGTTCCACTGTTCCAACATGCAGAGACAGACAATTTCTAGTACTGTGACTAACTTCATTAACAAACTTGATTTATATTAGTTTAAGTGGAAGAAAATTGGATAGCAAGTATGATCTACAGAACACCTCCCCAGATCTTCAAAGTTTTTTAAGCTAATTCATTCCCACATGAAAATGCACAATAAAATGAACCTTTCAGAAAGAGGATTAGCTCAGACTTGGGAAATCTCAGTACAGAAGCTTTTTTTTTGGTCTGGAAGGGTTTTCTGATAATCCCCGTCATGGCTTTTCCCACTTGCTGGGTTTCTTTCTCCTAGAATATGAAGAAGCAGCAGTGATGAAGGAAACAAAAGAAGGTACATTCCTCTCACTGGAAGAAGAGTGGGACTTGTTTCTCAGCAAATGTTTTGCTTTGTCAGTGCAGCTTTATAAGACCTGAAAGGTATCAGTTCTTAGCGTGTAATTTCAACTTCTTCCATTGCCTTCGGCTCCTAGCTGATCATGGATAACGACGGTATGAGGCAAGAGCCATCAAGATGAGAACACTCAATGCAAGTTCTGAATTAAAGATCTTAGCCTCATAACTGAAGCTTTGGCAAAAAGCTTAAGATTTGTGTTGTTTTCTTCAGTGTGACCTACAGCTTTCACCAGTCCTCTCAGGAATGGCAGAAGTGGCTCCACTGTGTTACCAGGGAGACCAAAAACCTAATTTGCACATCAGCCTGCTGCACTACAGAAATTAGTAATGACTTAATGATCTCTGTCAGACTCCTGATGAATGGAAACAAAGAGCAGATATTTCCGAATCATCTCATGCAGTGATCCAGTACAGGATTCAGGATAGGTGAACACTAAGCAAAGAAAGGAAAGAGAACCAAAACTGCAAATCCAAATACACTAGCGTAAAAGAGGTGGCAAAAGCAAGATCCTCTCTAACACTGTATCACTTCTGGCTCTCAGTCATCTGCATATGAAGCTTTCCTACATGCTGACCAGAAGCAATTACCTCCTACAGCTGGTATAAGCGGAAGATTAGGTTTTTGTGCTACACAGCAAAATCCAGACAACTGAAGTCAAATTTTCCAGGTTGCTCTGCAAGTCATTAGGGTGTCAACATGCCTAACTGAGAGCAGCAGAACCCTGGGAAGATGCTGTCTGGTTCCAGCAGTCTGGTTCACCCTGCACTTAGTGAAGGAGTTTCTGTGCATCTCAGGTAGTTAAAACCTCCTAAATCATGCAGGAGAGTATGACTTTTGCAGTAAAACACTCACTTAATGCAAAGGAGGCTATGTCATTTGCAAATTAAAAGTAGTCGATAACTAACCAATAACACCAATGAATCCGAAGAGTAGTTTGGATGGCACTGAGAAGCGCCACCAGTCATTCATCAAACTCTGTTTCTTATTTTAGACCATAAGAGTTCTCATTTCTTAACACCAGATCTCAACTGATACTTGTAGTGACCATAAATTTTCAAGGGAAAAGACACATACTTGTGAAAAGAGGTTAATCTCTTCAATGTGGAGAGCACATTGTATATGTCATCATCATCAGCTTCTTCTCCCTGAAAATGAAAGAAAATCCATGAAAGCAGTTCAGCAAGCCAACTGAGAGAACATTACTGAATGGGAAGGAACAGAGTGCTTTTAGGTTTTATGTTGACCACAAAATACAGTCCAAATGTTACAAGGAATTTTATCTAGATTTCACTGTAATGCTTAAATAACTACTGCATAGCATTAGGAAATAAGCAAGATCATCCAAAAATATGCAGCAGTATTACGATGTTAATACTCAAGCAAGTATCTTCCAGTAGTAGAAACCATTTCCAAGATAAAAATCCTAGTTTTATCTTACTTTTCAGAAAGGACTGAACTGCAGTTTAACCACAAGCTAAAGAATGTGCCATGAGAACACAGACAAATGTTTGTCTGCAGATGTCAACAGCAACTATTTTAAAACAATCAGTAGGAAAATTCCTTTGTTTTCTTATCCTTCATTGCTATTCACTGTTAGACGCTGTATCGTGTGACAACCACGTTATACAGAACGACATACATTGAGCACTGGATGGAAGTTTTTTTTCTTCTGTTATTTGTATTTAAGGTAGACATTTTAAAATACCATTATTCCAATATTAAATTGAAAATCAAGTGGAATTAAGGTACTTCTGAAACTTAATTTTTCCAGCAATTGTCTGAAAGAGTAAATCCACTTAGAGCTATTCTTCTCCATTTTGTTTTGATCAATCAATTGCTTTCCAGCTATACACCAACAATTAAATAATCTCCCTGCTTTTAGATGCAAGTGCCAGTCAATGCTTTTCATTATCAACCTTGTGGGAAGCCATACAACAGTGTTATACTTGCTTGACTACAAGCATACAAATTTGTAAATAAAAAATCTCTTTGAAATGAGGAAACAAACTTAACTAAAATCAATTATTCTGCAACGAATCATTCAGTAGAGAATATCACAAAGGCCAGAGTTTCTTTCCTTCTTGATTACTCTCATTTTTGTCTTCACATTTTTCTCAGTGTCATACAAATATTTTTATTTCTATTTACTCTACAAATAAAAATTTACTGCTTTTATTTACTTTTAAATGACCAGTCAGTATGTATGTGCCATATTACTTAAAGACAGAAAAAGGTTTAATTTATTTAATACACACTTCTAAGTCAGAGACTGTAGCTTAACTTTCTATAAAAGTACATCACAAGTAAGTGCATCTGCCACAATGCATGACTTTATGAAGTGTAGAAAAAGATCTATGCAGACGCTAAGTTACTTTTAAAAATCAGGAGAATTAGAACAAATTAAGTGGTGCTACACGAAGCTAAATTTATGTAAAGCAAAAAAAAAATGAACCAGATTTACATCCTTATTCAGTGCATTCTGTCTTGTGCATGCATATCTCATAAGTAAATCCCAGACATCTCCAGGTTTCAGTTCTGTATATTTATTTCCTTCTTTCCAGAGCTGCTTCAATACGCCATAATAAATGTTTGACTAAACCCTCTCTTCCATTCAAGACGTGATCCAATTTTCATTCTACAGTCAGTGTATCCATCTGGGACTACTGGAATTACCCCAAGCACTAACGTAAATGCACTTTTCTTTGCATTTTTTCCTCAGCTTTCATCAAATTCATTTCATGTGTGAACTGTTTAAATAATACACTGAATTTTCAGAGGCGGGACTGTCCCATGACCTTTGTTTTACAGCATCAGATTTAATGCTAGTCTAGGGGATTTTCTACATGGAGAAAGGGCTCTGGATAATTATGATAGAGTTGCTGCTGCATTAGCTCTTCACACAGATAATTTCATGACTTAGTGTATTTTAAGTAGTCTAACTAAATTCATTTTAAGGAAACAAACCTCCTGCAGCAGATCCTCTACAGAATGGTTAAATCGATCCACAAATTCATCAATAAGTTGGCTGTGTGCTATATCAACTCTGTTCTGGATTGTATATTCTTCACTACAGAGTATGCTGTAGGTTTTGCTGCAGGCTTCGAGAACATCCGATTCCACATGCTTTTCCACAACAAACTTAATTTGCTTCAGTAAGGCATCCAGATGCTGTAGATTAGAAAAGAAGTTCAGCTCTTACCTTGTTGAACAATAAATCTCAAAAAAAAAAAAAAGTCAAATCATACAACAGGTTATATTACTAATACGCCAAATGAAGGCACAGTACTGTACAACAGTGATGAGATGAAGAAGCCAGCATTACTGCCCAATGTACTATACCTTTTCCATTCTGCCAGTGCTATAGATTTCCAGATCAAAATACTGAGGGATTTGCAGGAGATTTGCAACCTTCTCTGCATCAGCGGAATACTAGAACATCAATGAAATAAAACAAAACAGTGAAGTAAAAATAAACATCTACACCACAAAAGGAAAGTTTAAAGTGAGTTGTAAATACCAGTGAGCAATTTTTTTGGTAGAAAAATATACCTTTGATAGCAACATAGGAAGTGCAATAATGAAATGTTCAGTCAATTTATTTCTGTCGTCTATCTGCGTTTTTCTTTCTTTTGCTGTCAAGACCTGCAAGCAATCAAAGATAACTACAGTAAATACAATATCTGCATATAGCATTCATTAATTTCTCTGAAGTTGATATTTCCAAGAAAAACTCATGCAAGTGCATTTTTAATAAATCAAAAGAGGAGGGAAAGACATTGAAAAACATTTAGACTGAGGAATGATTAAATGGGAGAATGACGCGTCCTAAGAAGCCATAATCGAAAAGGAAAATATCATATCATCCAGCCTCATACTGTTGTTACACATCAACATATTTTAGGATTGAACTTTAAATATAACCCAAGGTAGTGGAAGTTTTGTTACTGTTTCCACATAAATTGAGCTAGCTTTCACACATCAAATAGCATGTTATTGAAAGACCTCAGGGCAAACTGAACTGTAATTCAGAAAAGCAAAATCAAACCACACTGTAACAGTGATATTCATTAGCAGATTAACGGCCTCATCTCTAAACTGGAATGTGATTCTCAGTGAGAACACGCATTCAAGCTCACAGAATTCATTTACAAATTTCAGTGACATTTACTTTGAGGCTACAAATACTATGATCCCCAAAACTACTTAAAACAATGAACATATAGATAATAATCAACATAGCTTCATAAAAGCTTAGAGCTGTCCTCTTGGCTTCAGAAAAGGAGATTAGTCATGAAGAATACTTTTGAAAACATGTAATAAAATATTTATATTATCTAAAGACTTACATTTATCCAAGTTGCTAAACTGCACAATAAGGGTTACAAGCCGAAGACAGAGCGAAAACTATTTCACAAGATTGTGAGTGAATGATTAAAAATTCCATTTCAGTTCTGAAAATATGCTAATGAGATCAGGAGAACACACCAAACCTCTGCTCACAAGTCAAAAGAAACTTGCAGTTACCACATCAAAACTCATGTTCTAACTGAAAAGTAGGAAACGCTAAATGTCATACCCGCACCTCGCTCTAAGCAAGAAGGAACAGCTGGAAACAAAACATGCTTAGATGATAGGCAGCCTATTGGGTAAGCATCCAAAACAGCCATGGAAATGAAGGGGAGCACCTAAAGATTTGTCACCAGGGTAAGAAACCACTTCCACAGTATATAGCAGATAGATGGATGTACATGCCAGCAACTGCAGCTCCTGTACCAACTCACAGAGCAGCACCACCCACGTCAGCAAAAGCTGCTAGCTCATCAGAGGGCAATGCAAATGCAGCTATCTACTCAGACTTCACCCTATGACAACCCAGTCATAGTCCGATGACCAAAAACTGCTATTCAGAGGTGCTATTAATTAAGCTGGATCCCTAGGGATGATCTTCACACTATTTCGATCATCGTTCAGAAAGTGAAGCTTATTTTTTACCTTTGTAAAACTACAGTGAAAATCTAAGACTAATTTTGCTGAATTTAAGTCAACCGAAATGTAGATCTGAGAGAGAAAAATTAAACAGACAGCTTACAGTACCATTATTTACTGCTACAAACAGAGAATACAGGTGTGAAAATGTCCTTACATTCAAAGATTATTTGTCTACTGGAATGGCTTAATGCTTTTGCAGATGTTTCAATATACATGTACATTTTAGTAAGTGATTTTGTAGACTGCCCCCTCATCTCTGAAATGTTTTAATAAATCAGGAATTTCTTAGAATATTCTTTATAAAGCAAGGTACAAAAAACATGTTTTAAATTGATGGCTTCCTGGAAATTCTCCTGGGATGCTGCTTTAGGACATGAAGCTAACCTACTTTTAGTACATAAAAATTAAGGAGCTAACTAACTGTCTTTAGTTTTGCAATAAGGTATGCTTAGTGTACCTCTAGATTTCATCTAAAATAAGTCTGTGTCTTTCTTTGTTAGTTATAACTATTCAGAAGAAAACCTAACAGAAGTACCAAATGTTCACACAGTCTAACCTAAGTAAGAGTAGGACTAAGAAAACCAGACAAATATGATTTAGAAGCTGAAACTGTATTTATGGAGAACAGAAATGAAAGCCTGTTCATTACACCAACCTTGTGACTTATGCTGAAATGCTTAAAAGAGCATACCTAGCCTTAGGAATGGAACTCAACTGATGGAGAACCCCACACAGTCCTTGTATAATAAATAAAGGTATCTAGATGGCAATATAAACATTATTTTATATTTCAAAAATTTATGGGCACCCAAGGAAAAAGTTCAAAGTGGATGGATATATAAAATCCCAGAAGTATTCAGGCTGGAAGGAGCCTTGCAAAGTTCCAGCCCCACTCCTCCTGCTCAGAGCAGTCAGCTCTGTTCACTGAAAGAAAACTCAAACTAAACAAAAAAAAAGACATTTCCAAAAACATATAATGGATCATATAAT